>JAHXMU010000826.1:3186446-3325751 GCA_019455685.1 Philornis downsi
ACAGGGTGGCTCGCATATTAAAAAATTAACTATTGTTGAAGCTTTACAAAATACAATAAGTGCAAGATTTAAGACCTGCACATTGGAGGCGAGCTTGATCGTCTTTTCTGATCAAAACAATTGTACGGTTCAGCAATATGTAAGTAAACGAAAACGATAGTGTATGTTCGAGTGTAAATCAAAAGACAATTTAGACCTGCAAATAGTTCTGCAAAAGCAAGCACCTGCATCAATGATGGTTTGAGCCGCGGTAATTGCCACTGGATGCTCATTGCATTCTAGCCACAAACACGCAGTGAGAATCATCTGGATTCAATGAGTCCAATCAATGAATGAACAAATATGATAGCGGTCACAAAACCAACCAACTGGACATATAGACGGTGGCAGTAGCTTGAAAAAAAAATAGTTTGGTGAAAAGTGGTAACCTTATAAAACTTATCTTTTAAGTTTCAAGGCTATCAAAAGTAAACGATCTCAATGAATTTGTAAACACTTGAAAGATCTCAGCCTAACCAATATTCAAGGCGAGCTATATTCTACTCTGGGGTAGTCTGCTCCTTCGTCTATGACTGTTAAATGTTGGGTAGTAGGGTTTTAACATAGTGGTCGAGCAATTGTGTTGTCCACGGCAGACGCGGTTAAGGAAATCCACAAAATGGTATTGGATGGCAGGCATTTCGGAAAACGCTATACATCGTATATTGACCGAAGATTTGAAGATGAGAAAGGTGTGCACAAGATGGGTGCCACGCTTGCTTTCATTAGAGCAAACACAGCATAGTGAAGATGTTTCAGTGAAGTGTTTAAGGATGTTTCTCCGCAATAAAGCCGAATTCTTGCGTCGATTTGAACCCATGGATGAGATATGGTCTACCACTACACACCTGAGACAAAGGAACGGTGAAAGCAGTGGACTGGAATTGGAGAGTTAAGTCCAAAGGGGGCCAAGACGTTTCCATCTGCATGCAAGGTCATAGCTTCTGTTTTTTGGGATGCATATGTGATTATTTTTATTGATTATCTTCAGAATAGAAAAGCGGAAAAAAGGGCCGCGTTTGACGAGAAAAAAGCGTCGTTTCATCAAGAAAATGCTCCAGCTCACACATCCACTGCTGCGATGGCCAAAATTATTAAAGTTCGAATTATTCGCCATTTTTAGTTCCCTCAGACTATTTGCTTTTTCCAAACGGTGGTGAAAGATTTTCCAACAATGAAGGTGTGGTGTCTGCGGTTAATGGCTACTGTTTAGATCTAAAAGTTTGGTTTTCCCCTTACGACCAAACCATCTTCAATGGTTTGGCAACCACTTTCGTAATGTTCGAATCAGTTTGAACATTGTCTGAGTTTTCACTTAGACTGAAATACATAAGTTTTAGCGAGTAACCGCTACCGCTGATAGAAGCTACCTCGCTCCATCTTGTTTGAAAAATATAATAAAATTCACTTGTTATACGGATTTGGTCCTAAACATATCGTCAGATATAAACCTCTGTGCTGGAACAAGGTGATGTTGGTACAATAAAGGTGACGCCTTTATGAAGGAAAAACACTAATTACATTTTGTTTTATTTCCGATCACATTAATTTACAACAATAAACATTGGTCCTTCCAACGAGGATACTTGCTTCCAGCAAGTATTAAAGAAAACTAATTGTGTTTTTTATTCTATTGTTAAGAGGAAATCTTGGTGTTCCACCAATCAACCATCAGCATCTTCATCATTCTCAACAGAATCGTCATCATCGCCATTTTTCATTGTCACCGGCATTTTTCATCAGAAATATATAAGGTGCGTATACTCAGATTATTACAGTGAGCATATCGAAAAATTAAACATTATTTGAATTACAATAACTATAATAAGTGCTAATTTTCGCGAATAAAGGGAATTCACAGTGTCATTGCAACACCATTGTCCGTGTTTGGAAAAAAAACACAAAATAGCATTTCTGCTTATAAAATCGTAACCTCGATTTATCTGATAATTTCGTAAATATTAAAAATATCCACAATCGAATCCAGAAGTGTCGTGCAGTGTCAATCCAAATTCAATTGTTGACCGTTTTGTGAACTTGGTGGTGGTTTTACATATGTAAGCAAATAAACAAGTGAGCGCCAACAATCAATTCGTCGCGGTCGACGATTGAAGTTATTCAGAGAAACATTGATCTGTGCGGTGATAAATGCACATACACACTTCCGTATCCATACGTGAATGTTTTCTCATGTGCTAATCTTATAACATTCTCTTCTAACTCCCTTGGAATAACAATAAATTGTTCCTATGGTCACCTCGGAAAACTATGCCGTCTACCAATTTAAAACCTGCCATCTCTTCACTTTCCAGACGTAATCTTAATGCCGCTATTTCTTCGTCCCTATTTTCAGTAACA
Organism: Philornis downsi; assembly: GCA_019455685.1. Taxonomy (NCBI): domain Eukaryota; kingdom Metazoa; phylum Arthropoda; class Insecta; order Diptera; family Muscidae; genus Philornis; species Philornis downsi. Next base: position 3,188,844 of record JAHXMU010000826.1, read on the forward strand.
TGAATCATAAAGTCCAATTTACCTTCGTCGGATACATTGATAGTCTTACAGGGTATAAAATTCGGTATATCGAATTGATCGCAGTCCCCGAGATCATCATCGGTGACGTCAAGCTCCGGAGGTTCGAATTGAACGTCAGAACAACTACTTACTACTTACTATATTATCTCTGTCATCTGAAACGGTTCCTACCTCATGGCATCTTCTCAATGCATCCGCATGAGCCATTATGGTTCCCACTCTATGTACAACCTTGTAGTCATAATGTTCCATTTGTAAAGTCCATCTGACAATCTTCGGGCTAATATCCTTCTTGTTCAAGGTCAATGTGAGAGCATTACAGTCGGTAACTATTTTGAAGGGAATACCCCTCAAATAAATATCAAAACGGTCCAAAGCATGTATGATGGCCAGAGTTTCAAGCTCAAAACTGTGCATTCTAGATTCCGATGCAGAAGTAACCTTAGAGAAAAAGAAAACGGGATAAACTTTTCCGTCCTTCTGCCTTTGTAACAACACGGCCTTAAATCCAACTTTACACGCATCCGTATGCAATTCAGGTTCGTTCTGAGAATCATATATAGCCAAAACTGGTGATGTCGTCCATCTTTCGCTAAGCTGGTAAAATGACCGTCCGCAACATTCATTAAAATGAAAATCCTTTCCACCCTTCAGCAAAAGAGGATGTGCAATTTTCGCAAAATCTTTTACAAATTTACGAAAATATGAAAACAATCCGATACACGACCGTAACTGTTTAATATTCGACGGCAGAGGGCGTATACCACTTTCATCAACCGTGTAACCCAAATAGTCTATAGTCTCGTAAGCAAAGTAACACTTCCTAAAATTCAGCTCAAGCTCCAAAGTAGCCAAACGCCGCAAGACTTCGGTCAATATAGTAACATTCGTCTGAAAATCCGGCGTAGCTATAGATATATCATCAAGACAGACGATTATCTTCCTCGACTCAATCAAATCACACAGTAAATATACCTCTGAAAGATAGCGGGCGCATTTTTCAAACCAAAGGGTGTGTAGTTGTACTCGAATTGTCCGTCGGGCGTCACCAATGAAGTGTATTTTTTCGATTCCTCTTCCAATTTTACATGAAAAAATCCGTTCGTTAAGTCCACAGTCGAAAAATATCTAAATATTCCATGTTCGTTTCAATAAGAGGTAATGGGAAGTTATCCCGTATATTTTCTGATGTGGTAGTAGAAGCAAGAAAAGTTGATGCTGCGAAAATTGAGGAATGGAACGGAGGTTCTGTGCGTGTTGCTATAGAGGTTATCGGAGAGTTTGAACGAACAGCGCCCGTAACGGTCGTTGTAAGCGTTGAAGTAGTACAAATTGCAGTTTCAGTCGGTGCGGCGGTGAAAGAGGGTTTTGCATATGTCGTAGCAGAGCAACTCGCAGCGATCGTATGAACGGCAATGGTAGTTTTTGTGTGATGCATAGCGGAGGTGAGCGGAGGGTTAGCACTACTTGCAGCGGAGATTGTTGGAACGGTAATTTGTAGGTGACCATCCAACACATCAGAAACCTGATTTTCGTCATTGGTATTACCATCGGCATTAATGTTCGCATCTTCCTTGTCAGCTTCGACGATAATGATGTTAGGGTTTTCTTTCAAAGCGGCTTCCACAATAGTTCGGTGTACAGAACAAATTTTGCGAAGTCCATCAGCAGAACATGTACTCGGAGTAGGCACCCCCACGTACCTCAATGCGTCTTGAAGTTGTCTTTTGTTGAATTCGGTATCCATTATATTTTGTTTATTGGTAATCCCACTTCTGAGGATGTAATGGCGAACAAACAAAACTAATTTATGGCGTGTTCATTTATTTCAGCTATTCAACTATCCACAATCAACTGACTGGACGCTGTCCTCAAATTGCAAAGTTGGCTGCAGTTCGGAAGATTTTACGTAGTTGCTTAAAACTACAATATTCAGAATTAATACACTTTACAGATGGAGTTGTATAACTGGTAATAAATCGTTACGAGTTCTCATTATATAATTCCAAGATTAAGAAGAACATATATAGGTACATAATTATAAATTAAATAGACATAATAAAAGGTACAATAAAAATAAAATGCAATAACAAAACACAGCATAATATAATTCAATACACGTTAGAATATTATTTTTTGTTTTATTTATTTTTTTTTTTTTTTTTGATAAATATGCTTATAACGCTTTATCCAATTTTATAACCGAGACGGATGCTTTGATAAAATTCGAAGCGAAGCTTAGTGCAAAAAAGGAGGAAGAACATACTGCTTTTTTCTCTTGAGATTCACGCAAAACACCTAGAAATTTTATGACAAAATGTCGTGACTGCATACAAGGACTGTCTGAACCTGATGATATTTATGTGGCTGAGGGAAACTATGATGCCTCTTACGACGCTTACGTGCGTTGTTTGAGCTCTATTAATGAGAGAGTACATAGTTTTCGAATCATGGAAAAGTCGCGGCAGTCATCGATTGCAAGCCCGCAGCCTGCAATATCGGCACCCGGGGATTAATTCACCCACGAATGGCTATCATACATACATAATCTGAGCCTACCCCTATGTGATACCGACATATTTGGGGGTGATTATCTATCATGGCCCACTTTTAGGGATCTATTTACAGCAGTTTATATCAAAAGTGAAATTGAAAAGTTATGCCACTTAGTTAGAAAAACTACTGGTGAGGGTCGGGAAATAGTTTCGAAATTCCCACTCACTGGCAGCAGTTTCTCTCATGCTTGGAATGCCCTTAAGGGCACATATGAGAATAAACGCATATTGGTCAATGAACAGCTTCGTAAACTTTTTGGTCTTCCCCCAATGGAAACCCAGACTAGCGTTGAAGTCTTTACAACGAGGAATTAATGGTTTTTTGTCGGAGATGCTGGTATATAAAGTGTCAACTGAAAATTTGCACCTCATTATAGTTTTTTTATGCGTTCAGAGATTGCCAAAGCGAACCATAACATTCTGGGAGCAAAGTATAAGGAAGGGACAAGACGGCCTTATCCTCCTGGAATAATTTAAATCTTTTTCTTAATGAAAGAATTCAAACACTAGACTGTCTACATGATATGATGGGCCCTGAGTCATCGCGCAAATTTAATGGAAAACAGGTAAAGACCCACTTTTTCAAGGCAAATCCTCCAGCGTCTACTTCATCGAAATCGCAATGGTAGGATTATGGTATTTATTCCCGATCGAAGATGGTTGTTTGCGTTCTTTGTCCGTTCCTGCGCTCGATTTAAAAAACTTTACGGTTATGAGCGATTTGTTCAAGTGAAGCGGCACCACTGCTGTGTCAACTGTCTATCGCGTAACCATGAGGTTAAGGATTGTGGAAGCAAGCACAGTTGCTCCACTTGCAACAAGCGGCACTATACTCTGCTCCATAGGAACTCTTACATCCTCATCTCTCTCCGAAGACACATCTAACAGTTTGAGCAAACAAGTTTACCATTCGTCCCATAGTAGAAATGTGCTTTTGGGTACAGCGTTGGTCAACATTATGCACCATGTCGCAACTTATCCCGCTCGTGCTCTTATCGGCCCTGGTTCTTCAGACACAATTGACGATCTCCACCATGGCCACAAATGCCTAAATTGCAGGAGTTAATCGAATAGTTTCTGCTAATTCGAAGATACTATGCTAACTTAATATTAGCTCGCCGCTAGATACTTCGTTAACTATGGAAACTAGCGCGTACATGTTGTCGAATATTTCCGGTAATCTACCACCATTTAAAGTTAGTGCTGAACATTTCTCTGTTTTGCCGAAAATAAAATTGGCTGATACCCGACTTTTCGATTGTCGTCCAGTTGATCTTTTGCTAGGCGCTGATCTCTATCAACAGATTCTGTTAGGTGGGACACAGCATGTCCTTGGCTCAGAACACCATATTTGGGTGGGTAATAACGGGACCAGTTTCTGCGCCCACTATCCGAACTTTTACTGTCACTGTGGATACTCGCAACGAGGGTGATTAAGATACAACTTTGCTTCGATTCTGGGAACTGGAGAAAATACCGAAGAAGAACGTCATGTCAGTGGACGATAAGTGTTGTAAAGTATATTTCAAGAGGACTACCTATCGGGATCCTGACGGTTGATACGTCGTAAGCCTACCGCTCAAATTAGGTTATGAGTACGCCGCCTTAGGAGAATCCAGATCTAATGTACTGAGACAATATATCCGAAATGAGGCCTCTTTACGCCAACGCTCAGAAATTAGGGAGATATATGACAGCGTGTTGCAGGAATATTTGACAGCGGATCATATGAGGCCTGTAGATGCTCCACACGATGAATCGGGAAAATATTATCTTTCTCATCACGCGGTAATCAACCCGGATAAATCCACGACGAAATTGCGCGTTGTTTTCAACGCCTTTTATAAAATATCGAATGGGAATAGTTTCAATGATCTTCTCCATACAGGGCCAGCTTTACAACTCAATTTAGAGCTTCTTATTTTGAGATGGCGTATGTTTCGCTATGTTTCTAATTGCGACATTACGCAAATGTATCGAGTTACTTTCTGTAACTTTTGGGGCCAATTGTGCTCCTTAACTGGCTATCCGGACGTTGTTGGAAATAGCTATGTAAGTATGTATGTTGACAATGTGCTCGCGGGTGCTCACAAAATTGATACGGCCTTAAATGCTAGGGAACAGTTAACTACTGTGCTGGCTTCGGCGAAATTTGAACATCGCAAGTGGACCTCGAGTTCTATGCCCATTTCCGCTGGGCTTCAGCAAGAAGATCTGGCTAATCTACAACTTCTCGAATTTGTAGAATCGAGCAGTTCTAAACCTTTAGGTATCCGCTGGAATGCTCAACTGGACGTATTCTACTTTATGGTTAAGCCACTCATTCTAAGGCCTCATTATACTAAGAGGAAAGTTCTGTCCTCTATAGCTAAGCTTTTTGACCCTTTGAGGTGGGTTGGTCCCATTATAATCATGGCAAAGGTTATAATGCAACATGTTTGGATGGATAATATTCAGCGGGATGAATCACTACCTGCATCTACGGAGCGTGACTGGAAAGTGTTCGTCGAAGCGTATGAGGATGTGAATTATATCCGACTTCCTCGATGGGCAGGATACACTCAAAGTTCAGTAGCTGAACTCCACGTTTTTTCTGATGCCTCTGAGAAGGCATACGCGGGAGTGATATATATTCGGGTAGAGAATCGAGAGGGAACTGTACATACGCAATTTCTTTCGTGTAAGACAAAAGTTGCCCCTATAAAATCAACTTCACTTCCACGTCTTGAACTCTGTGGGGCAGTGCTAGCCTCGGAACTTTTGAGATCAGTTCGTCACAACATTGGAATAGAATTGAGTAGTCTATTGCTGGATAGACTCCACGATAGTACTTTCCTGGTTGAAAAAAACCCCATCTACATGGACCACTTTCGTGGCCAACAGGGTATGAAAAATACAGGAAATCGTTTCGAATAGCAATTGGCACCATGTGCGATTTGAGGAAAATCCAGCCGACCTGAGTAGTCGTGGACCTGCTCCTATAGAACTTGCTAACTCGGATATTTGGTGGCATGGGCCACACTGGCTACGCTTAGATAAATCCCAGTGGAACATTCAGAATTTTTGTTCGCTGGACACTAATGTAGAATTAATTCCAGTCAAATGCCATGCATCATTTTTTACTGATTACGAGGACGTCCTTGAACGTTCTGCTCATTGCCAAGGGCTCTGCGTGTATTGTGCTACATATTTCGGCTTTTTACAGCACTTATCCGACTCATAGAAATTAACACCACTATCAAACTGCTGCGGTTTCGGGCGTTGATATAGGTAACGTTAAATTGCGTTTAGCAATATTGGCCCAAAGTGCTCATTATGCCAGTGAATACCGGTGCCTGTTGAAATGGAAATCATTGGATTCAAAGAGTTCACTTATTCCGGTGAATCCTATGATGGAAAATAAAGGTGGCATGCGTTTAAACGGCCGACTTGTCAAATCGCCTACAGTAAGGTATACTGAACAATTTCCCGTTATATTGCCCTATAACTGTAGATTTTCACGGTGGCAATCAATTAATGCTGCGTATCGATATAAAGGTTTCTCCTGGGAGGTCTACTAAATTCACTAAAGGCTATGTGTGTTTTTGTCTGCTTCGGCAATACACCTAGAAGCAACCAGTGATATACCCACGAATGCTTTTCTAGCCGCATTTTTCTCGCTGTTCTGGGATAATGCCACCAATTCCGTCGGAGCTTCAAGGGAAATAGAACGAAATCTGCGACTAGTTTTACAAGAAACCCGTTTGCGAGTTGATTCAGACCCAGTATATCAGTGCCTAGCATGGAATTTTATTCCAGCTGGTGCGCCCCATATGGGAGGTCTTTGGGAAGCTGCTGTTAAAAGCTTCAAAGTTCATTTCCGTAAACTCCGTAAGCTCCGGGAATAAAATTTACATTTGAGAAATTTTCGACACTATTGGCCAGAATAGAGGCCTGTCTAAACTCGCGTCCTCTTTGTCAGAAAACCCGGATGAGATCGTTGCTTTAACTTCCGGCCATTTTCTAATAGGGTCGGTTATTCTAGTTCCTCCGGAGCCGCAAATTGACGACCATCCTTTGGATCTCATCAACCGGTTTCGCAAAATGAAGGCTCTGGCTCATACATATGTTCTGCACTAAGTTGGAAAATGAGTATTTATGCGGGCTCCAGAAAACATACAAGTGGAAATTTCATGGAGACTCGATCGCGTTATAAAAATATATCTGGATACTGATGGTCATGTACGTGTCGTGGATATTAGGACAATAAATGGTGTTGCAACGCGGCCAGTGACTAAATTGGTTATCTTGCCCAATTAAAAAATTGTTTCACTTTCGCGATGATTTTCTTTAGCACTATGGAAAGCCTACCCTTCGCCGATCTCTCCGATTATGAGGAAGCAGGGATGATAACCGACGAAGCAATTGCTAACATTACCCCGTTGCTTAGGGAGACCATCGCCGACGTTCCTTATGTACCTAAGGAGGCAACAGCTCCGCCTGCGAAAGTGGAGCAACCAGAAAATTCCGATGTGCAGATATCATCTACTAGTACGGGGCTGAAAGCTATGGTACTTTCTGCCTCTGCTCAAATCATCACCCCACCAACTGTAGCCAATACGGTGAAGGCGATGTCTTCCACCTCTGTTCAAATTGCCTGAGACAATTTCATACCTCAAATGCATGCACCAGTCGTCACCGTTGTCGACAATGTCAACAGAGTCATAACTCTTTTCTGCATAACGCGGTCACCCGCCAAGCTAATAACACTCAAATAAGTTCACAGCGGCGTCATCAACCTTACAATGTTAAACCCCATGGAAGTCGTTCGCGGTCATCTCGGCACTCTTTTAAACAAGCATCTCCATCAAATCCGCCTAGCCAAGTATATGGATCCATTGCTGCATCATCGGCAATTCTTGCAATGCAGCACGTATTATCGCTATCACCCACGATTGTTGTAAAACTTCCCCTATTCTCGTCACAGGTCTCTACGCGCACTCGTCGATACTTGTATGAAGGGAAGTCAAATTTGCACTAATACAGTTCAACGGTATCATTTGCCCGTTGAAAACGGTTTATATTGCCGCGTAATACTTGTCTCTACCACCGACAGTGAGCGTAACGTTATTTCGCCTTTGGAAAGAGCGCCGACGTCAGTTCGAGATAACTTTTCGGCTTTCCAGATGGCCGACCCAAAATTTTTTGAACCAGGTCATGTGGATCTGACAGACCCAATGTCTGGAAGTCTATCAACGGATAATACGCAATCAGTGCCACGCTACACCAGGTCTACGATTTTCCCATTTCACAGTGTTCGGCTGGGTTCTTTCCGGGTCTTGCTCAACATAAAGAAAAGGTGTTTTATATGTTGTTTGTCTTCGTTTATAGTAGAATCTGGCTGAACAGTCCCACCTGAAGTTTTATATGTTGCTGTTGTCGGTTCAAAGCCATACATTATCATCGGCTCAACTTGGCCCACCTGAATTTGATAGATGATGCTATGGCTAATAGTTCCAATTTCGTACAATTGTCCAACTACTGTCCACACAGTACCAAGTGGTCGCCCTGGCCCACCTGGTTTAACTTTCTTAGTGCTGCGGACCGTTAGCGTCCAAAATTGACTGTTCCAGTGACAGCAGTTCAGTACCATGGGGTCGCTTTGGCCCGCCTGGGATATTTACTTGGTGCTGTGGATCAAATGCGTTCGAAATTGACTGTTGTTTTATATCAACGGTACAATGCCATGGGGTCGCCTTGGCCCACCAAGTTTATCTTTCTTAGTGCTGTGGATGACCCGCGTCCAAAATTGGCTGTTGTTCCTGTGTTAACAGTGCAGTACCACGGTGTCGTCTGGGCCCGCCAGGTTTCTTTGGAAGGGCACTTTATATGGATCGTCATGGACTTGAAAACACTCAACATCAGACCACCAATCCTAATGTATAACAAATGTGAATTAATACAATTTAAAGCTCACTATAATCGCAACCTTTTATTACAAATTATGTTAATAATTATGTTATCTTATTGAATTGTAAACCTATGTTGTGATTTATTGTACTTCTTGTTTTACAACATCCTTGATGTTGCAAGGTGGCCGGCAATGTTTGGTTTTCCCCTTATGACCAAACCATTTTCAATGGTTTGGGAACCCCTTTCGTAATGTTCGAATCGGTTTGAAGATACAATTTCACTCAGACTGAAATACATAAGTTTTAGCGAGTAACCGCTACCGCTGATAGAAGCTACCTCGCTCCATCTTGTTTGAAAAATATAATAAAATTCACTTGTTATACGGATTTGGTCCTAAACATATCGTCAGATATAAACATCTGTGCTGGAACAAGGTGATATTGGTACAATAAAGCTGACGCCTTTATGAAGGAAAAACACTAATTACATTTTGTTTTATTTCCAATCACATTAATTTGCAACATTAAACAGCTACTTTAAGAAGTTTGACAGTTCTTATTATAAACAGGGTGTAGAAGCTATTGAATTTCATAGAAAAAATTGTATCGAGCTAAGAGATTATGTTGAAAAATAAAGAAAATTTTTCCCAAATTTTTTGTTTCTTCTTTGTCCTAGCTAATCCTTTAAGTCTTTTAAGTAAAAATGTCATGGATTGATGTGCAAAACCAAACAAGCATCATATCGATATCTTAAACCGATTTGTTTTAATTTAAAATCAATTGTATACAACCCTTACTTTATCGCTCTATATCTTGGTTTAATGCCCAGCATAAACGGGCTTTTAGTTCAGGTAGAAAATTTTCTGATTTTTTACCAAAAAGCGATTTTTCTTACTTGAGTCAAATTACAGGACCGTTTTTTGCAATGATTAAACTTTGTATGAAATTTAGAATTTTTCTTGAACAAACATAACACGTGAATGATGAACGTAATCGGCGTACTATCCGCTAAATTTGATTGGCTTTGATTTTTGTATATACTCTATCGACTCTATCGAAAATATGATATTTTTCCAGCGATAAATACCATTCTCCGATTCTAAAAAAATAAAAAAATAATAATGCAACTTTCATAGACGCGGTATTGCAGCTTGCATGGGCAAGTTTTTTCATACTGGACCCATTTCGTGCGTATGAATTGGTACGGACCTTTCCCGTAGAAATAAATTACTTTCACGTATTGCTTTAATTAAGAAATAATCTTTTTTTTTAAATTAGGGAAAATTCCCGTATTTCTGGAGTTGCGGTCAGTTATTTTCGTGTGCAGTTGTTTCCCTATGTCAGGTTAGTATCTCAATTTCTAATTTAACTTGCTTATTAGTATAAAATATTTCCTGTGTAATATTTCTGGAACGGTCTTATGTCTCATCAAGATCGATTCCTTCGATTTCGTAAACGGAATTATTTTAACAAATTCATTTTTCGGGGTAGAGTATCGAAAAGGTACATTTTCAAGAGGTTTCCAAGAGCTTCGAAATGCAACAATTCTATTGTGCATAAAATGAGCTTCCGAATAACTTTTAACGAGATTCAAAATATTCGCTTCATTTATTTTTCAGTTGCTAGTCAATTTTAAAAATTGCCTTCTCTCATTTTTTTTTTTCTTTTTGCACTGCGGTTGAAATTAGATGACCGACATATGAGTATATAAAAATCGCCCTTCTGGCAAAACCGTCAGCAGTTAAATACCTGTCATCTGAAGTGTTATTTGTTTAGTGAAAGGTTTTCCATTTACGAATATGGATCGCTTAACAACTGAAGAATGCGTGAAAAAAAGTACAAATGTGGTGATTCAAACGTGAGCTTCCAATCGAAAAAACTTTCCTTCAACGATAAAGCTGATTTCTCACTCGGTGATTACATCAACAAGTTAAATTGTCGGAGAACCCAGAAGTGATTATGGAATAGCCATTGCGTCCGGAAAATGTGACTTTTTGGTGTGCATTATGGAGCGTATTATTATGTTCACTGGAGCGTATTTTTCGAAAACTTAAATGACATTGTATTTCGTATAATAAAATAAAAGTTTCATCGAAATTATAGCTTTATGTGCGATTTATTTAACTTTACTCGAAACCAAAAAATGGATATTTGGAATCAGCACTCATATTCACATCATTCAACGGGAGTCCCACATTTTACGATGTTTGGAAAAATGTTTGACCACTGCCTTGACCATGACATCAAAAACATTTTTCCAGTTTTTAACGCTCATTTAGAAAGGAGAGATGGTAGTATAAACATGTCCGACAACGGATTTAGGCTTGTTAGTTTCGCGGTAGTAATGAGACAGCATAAAATTCGACAAACAAGATTGATGACATGGTGTAAAGAAATGTGAACATAATAAAGTCAACAGACAAACCAGGTTGTTTGTTTTGACCAACAAGGAATCAAGCTTAACCACAACTTCGGAATGCTGGACGATTTCAGTACACTAGGCTCTGCCGAAGTATTGAGCTTTTCGAAATACCGTTAATTTAGCTTGATTATGTTATAACATGCGGATGAAAGAATGTAGCGCAAAAGGCTTCCAAAATGACATCAATGGGTAATGAAGAAAACGGCGACCAAAACTCCGCCGGAAGTTTAACGTTTCAGAGGCGTTATTTGAATAATCTCCTACTTGGCAATATCAATAACTGTTCGGATTCAAAATGCCGCCTAAGTAGGCAAATGTTTCCTGTTCTGATGGCACACATGAAACACGTGGGATATGTTTCAAGATTTTATTTATTTATTTATCTTATTTATTTACTTTATTTTAGATACGATTCCGAAAGTTTTTTACAAAATGTTAATGATGGTAACGATGGTAATATTCCTATTTAAGCCTATATTAAAACATATGTTTATTGCTATGCTTTTATTTCGGCGAACCATATTTGTAAAATCGTGGTACGAGAAAATATTTCAATGAAATTGAAATTTTCACTGTCCTTAACTATTTAACAGCTGCAATTCATATGTCAAAGACATCGTTTTGCTTCTTGGTCTCTTGTGATTTCTTGCAAATGAATTGTTATAAGTGGATCATGAATAAATGACGACTTGCAATACAATGCCCCTACGAGAAGGATGTGATATTTTATCTTTTGAACTTCTTCCAACAATTCAACACCATTTTTTCGTTATATCACCAAAGAAAAGCCGAAGAAAAAAATACACGAAAGAAAACTTTTTCCGTTCAAAAGCAATGGTTTCAGTTTCGACAAAAGTGAATCTCTTGGATTGCAGGCAGGCTGCCTTTTAGTTTCATTCGTTGTGAATGAATGACTGCACCTGTCAGCAGAAGAAGTCCTCGTCGGTCGGAGTATGAATGAACCAAATACACTCTCTCACCCAGTTGTAGTATTTTTGTGGGGTTTGATGTTAATGCTTTGGTCCTTGAAATCCTTGATGCTTAAAAAACTGTACTGGATGTTTTTGTTTCCATCTTAAGCGTCCTCGAAAGAACTTTTCACAAGTTGGCACTACGAGTTCTCAGTATGGAAATATAGATCATCTTCAATAACGATTTGTTTTGCTTTAGTTTTGTAAGTGTATTTCTATTTTTTTTTTCTCTCCTATAAATATTCTTGTTTCAGTATATTTGTTTATGTGGACGTGAGGAAGGAAGAGTAAAGAACAAATTTTGCTACACTTTGTCAAGTGAAACCGTTGGGTCAAATTTGTATCATATCGGTTTAAAAAATCTAAAAGGAAGTGCATGTATTTCGATTATTAAGTAGTGAAATAAAGCTAATAGGAAAATTTGTCTACACTTAAATAAGCTGCTTTGCATAGTCGTATAACACGCGCCAACGCATTTCAGAAAACGTGATTGTAATAAAGTTTTGCATTTGTGTATCTGTTATAAACATAATTATTGTTTATATTTTTCCCGTCATATTCCCTGGTCTTGATTTTTATGTATCGAAATATCCATTTCCATGTTGTATTTTTAGCATACATGATGTTTGTAGTTTTTGTCGTATGGAACGCTTCTGTAGTTGTAATAATGTGCAATGTAGTTTCTTTATCCTTTGTCCGATCGGAATGTGGGTCGTCATTTTATACAAACATTTTCTACTCATCTGCCATTTTACGACCAGAAAAGTTGATGTTCATTCGTGGACATGTGTTGTAGTGGATTGAAATGCTGTTGGATTGTGGTTGATGTCGTTGTTCCTGATGTTGATGTTGATGATGACGGTGATGGCGTTCTAGTTTTTATGTGCTAAAACATTGTAAAAATATTTGTTAAAATACATTTCTTCTGCACGGAATATCTTAACCAATTTTATGGTCTAATCCACACAAGACCCCCTCTCCGCCACAAAGAGATGAGCAAATAGCTGCATACAAAGAAAGTTGTATGTCGCGATATGTATTCACGGATCCAATAACAATTTAAATTCTGTTTGTTACCGTGCTGAATAACAAACAAAACACTTTGTTGCATGACATTACAAACCCACACGATTTCTTTCAGGTTAAAGAGTGTACCCGAAGGCATGATAAAATATTCCACTAGAAGAAAATTAAATATAGTTTCGAATTCACTCACTGGAATAAAACAACTAAGTGTTTACCAAATCGATTGGTTCGAATTACAAGTTAACAGCGAAAAATAGGGAAACGGTGCAGTCTGTGTAGCAGCAGTTGAACCGATTGGGTAAGCACATGTACAGATTGCCAATTGTTATGGTGAACTGACAAATTTTCCGGGTATAAATATCGGATGAGAGTTCTAAATCAATCAACAAGATACACAAATATTTTTACATCTATATTTAAATCATTTTGGTTTTTAAGATGTAAAAAGATTTGTGTATTTTTATGAGCAATAATTGTTTTATGCGTGTATTATATTTAATATGGTAAGTCAAATCAGTTGCGTAAATAACTCCCTTCAAGGAAAATTTTTACAAATTTGGCTTTCTATTTATTCTTTTTAAATTGCGCTTTATAATCGTGGGACCGCAAAGCCATTTCTACAAGGCTTTGTATACATTTCTAGTTTTTGCCTAGAAATGTATACTGATTTATATCACCTGAAGGAACCTCGTTCCGTATATCATTTAATACTATCAAACGTGTAGCATTCAGAAGGAAGCATTTAAGATCGATTAAGCGATGTCCTTCAATGTAGCTGTTTGGCTGCTGGACATGACACGCAGTCGCAAATCGTTACTAAACTTGGCATGTGCCTAATATTTGGCCTGTTATTGTAAATGGGTTATATCGACCCATCCCACATTCGTAAACTGGAGTAACTTAAATTTGTACTACTACTTGTAATGCTTAGCATAACTTGAGTTAAACGACCAACTAACCAATCCCATTTTGGTACCTCCTATACAAATCGCCCATTTGTTCTTATGTTCACATTTCTTACATGGTCAAATTTAGCCACGCGGCACGTTTGCCAAACTAATGTCCCACAATGAAAATTAAATGCGACTTTTCGTCTGTAATTTCTTGTCGGCAGGCTGCATTTACTTAAGTCATTGTAACAGCACCCCCTCTGGTATCACCCACATCTTACCTATTTTACTCATATATTCTCATATCTTTCCGGTAGTTGTAATGGATTCAGTCAAATTTGATACATTTTGTGCATTTGGTGAAGTGATTCCTTGGAACAAAAATGGAAGGCATTGCCATTTCCCTTCTGGTACCTCCCATTCAAATAGACTGTTTTAAGGAAATTTATTTCTCCGCCTTAATCCCTTGTTCGAAGGCTGCAGTTACTTTAATGTTTAACAAGTATTGTCTAGCTGGGCGCCCTAATAGTAATAAGTATTTAAATGAATTGTTACCCTTAAGTGCAACCCTAAGAATTATGAGGAAGAAACGAAAAGAGATTGAAATAATAAGATATACAGAACTTGTAATCAAGACGTCAAGCTAACCCGAAGGTAAAATATACCCCCGAAGTCAATAATAATTTATATAAAAAAAAGGAAAAATTTAATTTTGTTTTTTATTTCTCAACCCGGTTTGGATAATTACTTTATTCGCCCCCACCCCAAACAAATATATTACATTATACCGCTTCTTAAAATATAAAAAAAAATCAACTTGATAACCACGACCTCTCTGGTAACTCCTATACAAATTACCTAATTTTATCCAAATATTCCTAGATTAACATATTTCATACAATTGCACTAAGTTCATATAAATTATTTTTTTCCCCGAAAAATGTGAGTGTAATGAAACGAAGAGAGAATACATCAGAATATAACATTTCAAAATTCAATAAAACTTACTTTTTTGTTTTACAGCCTTTCTTGACTTACAATGTGTTGAATAACATTTTCCATTGTGGAAATAATGTATTTTATCAGGAAACATCATGAAAATTCAAAGTTTTGTACTCGAACAGGAAATAAAACGTACAACATGTTAACATGTTAGTAAACAGATCATAAAGCTAGAGCACGGTAAGAAGCACATTTAAATATCTGCCACTGGATCGTATGTTGTCGATCCGAAGTTTTTTAACATTATTTATATATTTTTTTCTTAACGCAGGAAACGCATGTTTTCAATTCTAACATAATGTAGTCTTTGCTTCCCTTTAGCTTGGACACCAGCATAAATAATACCTAAACCTAATATTTGAACTGACTACCGCCCAAATGCAGTTCTGCATACGAGGTATCTGTCGAAAGTAATTGAGAGAATAGTTAATGAACAAATTCGAATATATGTAGCATGTAAGTCTCTGCTTTCTAATATACATTCCGGGTCTCACCCCAATCATTGCTATCTGTTGCACAAAAAGTTTCAAAGGATTTAAAGTCTAAGATAGACAGGTTCCAAATCTCTATTTTAGTATTACTTGATCATACAATAGCTTTTGATATGTAGATCATAATTTTCTTTGCATGAAACCTAAAACGTTTTTCGAGTTTTCGCAGCAATCGACTATGTGTTAGGACCACTATTGGTTACATCAGTGATTTCAGGAAATGTGTCAAACACAGTAAAATCCACATGTACGAGTATGCTAATGATGTATTAACAATTATGTTTAAAGTCATCGGAAACAAATTTCGCAAATAAAATAGTGTTTTGTGTGGAATTAAAACCTGGGCAACGTCGAATTGTCAGAAACCAAATCTTTTCAAATCCAAATTCCTTAGTATTATTACAAGCGCGTTCAAAAAACTACATGAAGTAAGCATCAATCTATCAACCACACAAATATATATTGTTCCGATATATAATTAGGAGCACTTTCCAATGGCGACTGAATTTTCGAAATCACTTTTTCTATAGCTGGGAAACCAATGTCATGAAATCTTCTGGTGAATCAACAATACACAACTTTTAACATAAGAATGGATCATTAACATAAGAATGGATTAATTCCTAAACTTGTGTATGGATGCGAATGTCACTTATACTTACAAGAGCACCCGTTATATTTTTTGACTAACTAAACGAGAACATGTTTCTGAAGCTGCAAAAGCTATTTTCAATATTTTGTTTGAAAATTTTATGATAATTTGAACATTAACTTGTCTTCGTAAAATCGTATATGCACCATTTGTATGATTAAAGAGTTGCAAAAAAGACACTTAAAGAGTCGCAAAAAAGACTCAAAGGATTTTCCCATACGATCCATTCTGGACGCCAAATCAAATATGTGGCGGTTAATGCCTTAATGAATGCTCTTCGCCGATAATGAGACAAAACACCATCAGGCTACCTTCACGCAATGCGTAAAACATTCCCGGACAGACTCGCGCTAAAGGTGGCTTTTCAGCCTATTCGTAGTTCTTCCAGCCCATCTAGATTAAAGAGTACAGGAGCCTTCAAATCAACATGTTTCAAAATGTAATCTAATAAGATTTAACAAAACAGTTTACTTCAAACAAGGTGAAAATGTGTGGAAGATGTTATAAAGTCATTCTGACAACGACTTACAGTAATATTCTGGCAATCTCAACTATTGTTATTGACAAAATAAATTCAAAGTGCGTGTGATGAAAAATTAAAATTAATTTTCACCTAAACGCTTTTCCTCAAGTCTTTAACGTTACAATAAAATTTCAGAAATCCAACCAAAGGTTTACTTTAAAAACTCATAAACTGACAAACATAACGCAAACCACTTTATTTTATGTGTACGAGTATATCTTCATCCCTTTTATCACATCATTTCCCTTTTTAATTTGCATCCCTATCGAAAAGAATTTGATGGTTTGGTTACTTGTTTCTTCATTTTTGAATTTTTTTGAAAAACATGTGTTTTTACCCGAAAGAAGTGACTCCATATTTTGATAGTAAATGAAACTGAGAACCTTTCTTTTCAAATCTTTTAGCAACTAATTCCAATTTTACAGTATTTTCTCATTCAAAATCGAGTTTTTATGTACCAAGCTATACGAAGAAAGAAAAAAAGTCATAGTATCTCAATTTACTGTATGTTTCCCTATAAATTTATAACACATTGCCATAGTTCTGAAAACATTTTGGTTTGTTTTCACCCTCAACATTTCCTAATTAAACTATTTCACTCCCAACATTTTGGTAACAGGAGCAGATAAAGGTAGACGAACATTAAAATCTTTTCATTTCATGGAAATTATCTCCAGTGAATATCGGTGATAGTTGATGTACTCGTATCACACCTTTGATAATCTAGGTTCTGAGAATGACAATGGGCGGCATTGCCACTCCCATTCTCGTACCTCCCATACAAATAGTTCGATTTATCAAAATTGTACTTTCCACTGCAATCCCCAATTCGAAGCTTGAAGGTACTTAGATTCTCGTAATTTATATTGCTTTATAATACTGCGTAAAATGTAAAAAATCGACGAAATGACTACGCCCTTTTTCGCACCTCCAATACAAATTGCCTTGCTTAATTTGTATATGCCTAGATTCGTATCCTTCATTCAATTGCACTATATTGAGTAAAATTGAGCTCGCATTAAGCATTTAGCACTGCACATGAAAATAGGTTGCATTGCTACGTCCCTTAGTATACCACATATACAAATTGGTCGATTTAACAAAAATCTGAGGACTACAGAGATTACAATTTTACTTGTTTCAGTATTTTTAGTAGCAGCACAAAGCACGTTGAGTGAAGGTATATCTAAGTCGGTGCACTTGACTGAAACTTTTATGTTGGTTTTCGAAATTCGCCTCAAATATAAGCTGCAGTAAAACGAAATCTATTTTTTGCATGACATTAAGGGCTTAATTTAGCATAGTTCAAATGATCTGAAATGGGTCAGATACGAGGTGTGTTCAAAATATAAGGTGAATTTTCACCTTATGCTGAGGCATGATAACAGTGTTGTTTTTGACCCTTTTAAGCGAATCTGGATCATAGTAGTCGTCATTCAACAATTTCTGAGCGATGCTCATTCGACGTTGTTTTTGGTCAAATTCAGCAATTTTGAAACGAACTTTGCTATCACACGCTTCATGCCCGAAATTTCCGAAAAGGTTGCATGGCATGAGCCAACCGATAAGCCGACATCCTCAGCAACTTCTCTAATAGTGATTCGACGATTCTCCATAACAATTTTCGTCGCTTTCTCAACTTTTTCATCGGTTGTTGATATGCTGGGGCGTCCAGAGCGAACGTGTTCATTCACATCTTCTCGACCTTCTGTGAATAGCTTGTACCACTTGTATACATTTTTTTGACTCAGAGTACTCTCACCGTATGCCAGTGTCAACATTTCAAGTGTTTTTGAGCACTTAATTCCATTTTTAACACAAAATTTGATGCAACTTCTTTTATCCGTTTTTTCGACAGCAGAAAATCGCCGAACACGTCTTATTCATGCCTCTCGCAAACAAACTAAACATGCTATATGGATAAAACCGTCAGCATATCTTGGAGACGAATGTACCAACATAAAAAAATAACAATTGAAAGTTGAATGTACGTAGCCCGCGAAATTTGAAAATTCACCTTTTTTTGAGCACAACGTATGATCGTATTTGTTCGACAACCTGTTGTCGTTTTGAAAGTAATTTCATCACGCTTCTTCCACAGAAATAATTGACTCGATTGGCAAATATTTGGAACTGTCAATTTTTACATGATTTTCTATAGGCGAATTTTTCACCGGAAACAGGTGAAATCACTTTGTGAAGATCGGTACTATAAGGCGGATGCATAAGAATCAAGCTGCCGTAGCTTCTGACGAATAACTATACATGTATGTGGCCTAGCGTCGCCCCGATGGAATACAATACCTCTCTTATTAACCAGGTGGCCGCTTCTGGGCGATAGCTTCTTTCAGGCGGTTCAGTAGTTGGGAGTACTTATCCGAATAAAGAGTTTAGCCGTAGAAGAGCAGCCATCAAAGGTACCGCAAAATCTTCCAAGCCGTCAGATCTGGCTTAGCTGCCGTTTGAGCCATCTCGTCGACCATGGCCCTTTTCGCTTGATGTTGTCACGCGATTCAGCTGTCGATTCGCTGATGCAAATTTGTTCCATGAGATTTTTTTTGCATTAACTCCTCGTCTATACGTGGAGCTTCTTTTCGCACCCAGTCTTCTTCAAGATGTTCCAAGTGTTTTTTTTTTTCTGCTATATTTAGGTACTGGGCAATTAAAGCAGTGATTACATAAGAGTCGGCATTTTTTAATCACATTCTATAAAATAAAAATAATTGTTAATAGAAAAACGATCCTGAAACGAATTAAGAAGAAAATTGTATTACAGTGAAGATCAGCAATAAATTCAAAACGAACATAATATGCGGAAACTACATTGTCTAGCTTTTCGTTAAGCCACAGATATGTTTGTTGGAATTTGTGCCCACCACAAATTCTATGAATTTGTATCCGATGGACAGATACAAAGACAAGAAATTGCGATGATTGGGTTATGTTTGATATTGAATCTTCGTTGAAAGCATTTTCATACCGGTGGGTATGATGTTTGATGATGTTCGAGAGAGTACAGTTAAGGGCGTAAGTTTTTGAATTTTGAATTGCTAACAGAAAAGCTATCTTGAACCGAATTAAAAAACAAAACCATGAAAAAAAAAACACGAAAAATTCAAACTTATCGGAACGAAAGCGGCAAACCCAAAATCAGAACCATTAATACTATTTCCAATTTTAAGTGTCTGGTTTACGTTACTGCTTTTATCAGCGAAAAACTATAAAATGTGGGATATTTTCTTATTTTTAACGATGCTGACTCAGTCAATTTCAGAACTGTTTGAGAACGAAACGTCATCTTCCCATCGCCATCTAACGTACTCGACCACACGCGAGATACAGATTACTGAAGCCATCTATTGGATTAATCATTTAATCACAAAACTGACTGAGTAGCTACTTGCGTACAAAGTGTTATATTTCCATCGCCATCTATGGTAACTCGATCGCACTTGTACCACGCAAGATACATATTACTGAAGCCGTCTATTGTCAAAATAATGAATTTGTTTTTACTATATCCCAAATTAATAAGCAAGTTAAGTTCGATATTAGCCCATTAGGAAAAAAATTTATCAACACAAGGAAATAACGCATTTCCAGAAAATCTCGCATTGTTCAAGATGCTTCAAAACTTTTAATAATCATTTGTTAATTAAGATCAATACACGGTGATAATGTATAGATACTGAAAAAAAACACCCAAATTTATATAATAAGAAGGTATTTCTGACGCATCCACTTATTTGACGGGTTTATATGCAATGCCCTCTGCAGTGGTCTATTGGGGAAAGACTTGCCCGTATACAGACAGAACCCAGTTTTGGAATATTGCACGTTTTCAGGGCTTTTTCAACGATTGCATTGTTTATCCTTTAGTCAAAATATGTATAGGTATATGTTGGTGGTTAACAGACACCGAAAAGGCTAGGAAGCTGGAACGCCTTAACCGTGGCCATGCTAAATGAAACATACCACAAACTTAGAATTTTCACTGGAAAACACGGTCTAAGCTAATATATCATGTATGAGGAGAGTAAGTTTTTGGTATGATCACCCATTTGCTGATATGTCGATACATTGACCTTGATGTTATGGCTTGCGGCATCAAATGTATGGAAAAACTTTCCACATAAAAGACTAGATACCACTTTTGAAAAATGATACCTTTCAAACATTTTGTAATATTTTTATCATTTCTTCGTCAATCCACTCCAATATATATTATTTCGTAAAAAGTGTTGTGAATTCCTGTATTACGATTATGCATGTGAAGAAGTTGCTTCTGACATGCCCACTGACTTTATGATAAATGGTACATCGTCCGTGCCACTGGTGCCGAACTCACTGCGATGATTTCTCTTATTTTTAAAAAATTTTACCAGTGATTGCATCACCCTACATATATAAACAATAAAATCACCTTCTGTGCCGCTATCGTTGCTCACCGTTTTCGTCGGTTCGGTTCAGACATTTAATTTTGGAATCATTGATTCGACTAATCAATTGAGGTTTTTGTCCACTCGAATGTCGGCCTGGATTCGGTTGAATAATTTGGATTAGAACAGCTGTCTAATAACAAATCAGTTCATTTGACATATAATTGGATAATATTACTGAGGAGAGACTTAGAGGTAACTAGCTATTTTTAGGATCAAACTATATGGAAGAATCCACAAAATTTATGGTCTAGAATATGCTTCCCCATTTTCTCTAGCGCTTCATATTTTTAAGAACTGAAGCCTTACAAATGTTTCATCTGTACATACAACTTCAGTCGAAGGGCAGCCATTTTTCTCAAGCCAACTTTGTAATAAATTTCTTAAAAATCAAGTGTAATTCATTCTTCCGGAATTCATTTTGTACCACTAAACATGTCTGAAAGATTTGATGTAGTTAATAAACTGTTCTTTTTTTTATAGAATTTAATGTGCCGATAAAGACGACTTTTAAACTTATTTTATATTCTTGTCGTGCAAGAATAACCATCTTCCGCTGGACCGTTTCAGCTTTCAACAAAGTTTGTTAATTGAGAAAGACGGTATTCTGTAGTTCGTTTTGACAAGGAATGGTATGCTGTACCTGTATGGTGTAAAATTAGTTGCGACCCGATGGATGAAGGTAAGCCTTTGTTCGACCATTGATTTGTTGCTTTCCGTTGTTGTAAATGGTTGATTAAATGTTGATTTTTTCTTTGAGTGCTGTTCCACAAGGTTTCATGAAGTCTGGATGTCAGAGAAGTATTCTTAAAAACGTTAAAATTAGTTTTGATTCTCAGTACCCCAGCCTAACCAAGTTGAGAATAATAAGAAACATATTTAATGAATCTCTTGTGCGAGTTATAGAAAGGTAGTAATCGTTTTGTTCCTATCGTGTCAGAAAAAGTATCGATTGTTTAATAATAATACTTCTCAATATCGAATATCCAAAATTTACCAGTGATCCGTGACGTTTTCTTAACTTATAACTTATAGGGACTTACGGAACAGTTTTTTCTCGTGTCCTTGGGTGACTGTGCATACGAGGAGGATAACATATAGAAGAGGGAAAGAAGGCTTGTTTATCAAGTGAGCACTATGAGGAAAATAATATATACTGAATGAGCCAATTTTAAGCATTGACTACCAGTCAAAGACATTTCATATTTGTTTTTTATACAATTTTTGTTCATGATTTAAATATGAATTTTTTTAAACATGCAATAGAAGAAAATTAACAGGTTAAACGCATTCTTGCAAATTCACTCATTCATAATGTAGCTAATATGAAAAAACATCATGTATTACTTAAGAATGGTATTATGAAATATCCGAAGCAAAATTTTAATTTTCTGAAATCCTCTGTTCGGTACCTTTATTTACAATGGGCACACCAACGCCTTTACATACAGCAAAGAACGCTTAAAATGCATCAATCCTTTTAAGGACCAGTGTATTTATTGTGGGGCATAACTATCGCAATAAAGCGTAAGAAAACTAGAAGTGCATGTGACTGGATGTTTTCATTTCCCATTTAATACAATTGTCCTTTAGACAGTGTATCAGTTAGTCCTTAGTATCAGTTCTTCGCCGTCTATCTACCGAACATATCAGTGTTGTAGAGGACAATGCTGTGTGACAGAGTAAAAAATTTGCTTCGTGCTTAATGCCATCTCATCCAGCATATCCTTCGAAGCGTCCTGCAATTACAGTTTTTTCTCGTGAGCAGTCGTAATTGGAATTTACGACATTTAAAACGTTTAGCATGGTCTGATATCTTTTCCCATCAATATGATTGTTTAATGCTATGTAGCATTATGGGCATGGAACAATTTGCTATGTACTCTGCTCGGAAGGATTGAGGAGCGTAAGCAAGAGATTCTAAGAATATTGTTCAAATTTAAGGCTCTGCATCCTTCTTGTCTCTAACCGCTACAGTGCTTGTTGTTCCAAGTTGGATTGTTTTGTTTGTGTTTGTCTTCGTCTACTTCTGTGTGAGGTGAATTTCAATAATCCCATTGTCTGCTTTTAGGCTCTCTAACCCTGTTTGGTGTGCGAGAGTATGTGTGAGTATATGTATATGTATGAGTCTATGTTGAGCTGTTAGTGCGGGTTTTTTCGTTAAGGGCATCTTATTTTGTTTTTATGTGATTTGCAAATGTTGTTCTACTGCTTCCAAGTCTAAATCACATGCGTTTGGAATTTACCGATTTTTGCTCTCAGAAGTGGATTTGTAAAATCCCTTTACAGAATTTTAATGTGCCATCTACCCGTTTGAGTAGACTTGTGTTTAATTCTTCTCTTGATGTGGCATCCGTTTTCCATTTCATGTGAATACTTAAATCCACTAAATACCGGAAACTTTGTTTGCTGTATTTAAAGATGTGTATGAACATAATCTGTGAGTATTCAAAAGGGGTTTCCCCAAATAACTTTCATGTCTGACACATTTGTTAAACAACTGAAAAACAGTATTAGTTTGGCAAATCAAATTTCCAGATTACAGATTTCTCGGCTACGTTAAGAAAGGAAACTCTGTAAAATCCTAAATGAAATTGTGATGACTTTTCATTCATTTTGATTTAGTTGAAATTCATCAATCTGGTGAACTCTTTGTGCTACTCGAAATTGCTTTATGCAAATAGTTTGTGGAGTTCGGAACACATTTTCCTCGTAGTCCTTGTACTACACCTTTACATATCTGGGTATGGCGTAGTTGTTGCTGATTCAGCCCAATCGTGCTCAGCTGTGGCTTGGGATTTTGTGACAATGTTCCTTCTGAGATGTAAAAATGGGAGAAAGAGCTAAGGGTAGAAATGAAATTTTAGTAACAAATGTCTACTCAGGAATAGGTAGATATGACGAGCAAAGATTGTTCTTATTACTGTGTTCTCGATGGGATTCTCGGAACAAAAATTTGGTACTAACACTCAACAACACCTAAGGGTAAATTTGTAATTAGGTATTTATTACGGAGTTAGAGAGCGGGCATAGTTCCAACATTTGTCATAGGAATAGTAACCAAACAGAGGAAGATATTATAATGAAATTTGTAACCGATAGAATATAATAAACAACCCAAATAGAGATAAATGGTAAATGAAGATTAGGAAGATTACATAAAATGTTAAAACGAAATAATGTTAACCTTTACCTCTATGATATTTTGTAACTTTTAATAGTAATTATTGACAGACTGCCAAAAACTGTGCACCTTTGTCAGTGATATATTATAGTCTGTAAAGACTGAATAATTTTTGTGAAATCTGATCTGCGAATATTTCGAAAATCCACTCTTTTGTGATAACCAACTTGACGAGTTTCATATGAATTTTGTTGGAACAAAATTAAAAGAAAATTTAAATTTTTGTTGAATAAAATGCCTATCACTTTTATAAAAACTAACTAAGCAACACATTCTAAACTTTTCGTAGATATGGGGTATGTACCAATTCCGACCAGAATATTATTTCATACAACATGTTAGATGCTTTTATTTATTTATTTTTATTTTTCAAAACTTTTTAAAAAGATCAAGATCATCTGTTTGGTTGGTTGGTTGGCTAGACAGCATGATAAACAGGAACACTTCAAGTAGATGAGCAATTAACAAGTCTAGTACTAACCCCTCCGGAGTTAGGCAGAAGGTCGCTTTCAGTGGATTTAGAAATAGAATGCATGTAATATTGTTGAAATTAAGAGGCTCTTCTATATTCGCTTCATGGTATTGTTGATCCTACGAAGTCCTTTGCAGAGACAACATGTTGTGCAGGCAATTAATATAGACGAAACAGTCCCATAACAGATTTGCAAAAATAAATCTTATGTTCTAAAATATGGAATTGTTACTTAGCATTAACGTACCCTCTAACGACAACTACAACTAATGCATTCTTCCACATTGCAATTATGTCATTACCCGCAAGGATGGGGATTCATATCATTTAACAAGAGGAAGGTCCAGTTTAGAACATTATTTGATTTAAAACTCCTTAATACGATTGAGCTACGTCTATATGGCTTGCGTATTGTTGCATGTAGAGCCGAAGTTTGGCATTTAAGTGCGTCCTTGTTGGTTAATACACCTCATTCTCCTTTGAAAACTATGATTTCTTTTGATGGCATTTGGAACACTTTCAGGTCGATATTGGTTTGATTGGCATAATTCGAAGAAGATTTTTGTTTGATAATCTTCAACTTTAATCGTAATATATTCTAAAATGTTTATTTCGTTCTGTATAGACTCTTCTAATTCCATTGTTTTGTTTATTTACTTATTCATATACTCAAAGTATACCGGTCTTCAAAAGGCTTTCGGTACTTGCTTTAAGGGCACAAATGATGTAATAAATATGCTGTTATATTCTGTTAAAGATTGACTGCCATAAGGTAGTCTATGTTAAGGCAGAGTAGACAATCCACCACAACCCCTCTTGCACTTTTAGAAGGTTACAGTTGTTTAACGTCTCCATTTAGCCAATAGGAAAATAAGGTACAATTCGAGTGCTGTGGCAAATTTTACAGTCGCTGTTGTCTCGTTAAACGATTTTTTCTTTTCTTCCATTTATTCTTTTTTGGGAAATGATGAATGTGAAGGTGTGTGTAATATACATATACATATATAATAAAATACGTATTTGGTTCCTTGGAGTATAAAAGACATTTTAAGAAAAGGGTTCGTTCTTACGGAATTTTGGCTACAAGATGGCCGAATCGTTCGTAATATGAAACTACAAAACGCTTTTAAATATTACCATATTCAAAACGATTGCAGTCATAAATTTTCATTTAAGCAAATTAAAAAGTTGTAAAGTCGATTTTTTGTTCAAAAATATCAGAAGTTGTATCGTCTTGCTAACATTTAGAAATATGTTCTAGACTTTAAAATACTCGTATTCTACATTTTGTGATGTTTCAGAATAATGCATATTCTTGGACAACTTTTTCCCACAATTAGTAAAAGATAGATGTCTGTTTTTTCATAAATTGTTTAAAAATAGCCTATATTTTACAAATTTTCAACTCAGGCTTCTGCCGTTTTTAACATGCAGAAGTTATTGTGGTTGTTTCTTTTACAATTTATGTGAAACTTTGTTTCCGTTCGACGACATGTTTTCTGAAATAATTCGGAATTCTGTTTACTTTACAATTGTCAAAAAAAAAAAAACTATAAAAATATAGTCTAAATTGCATATCTAACAAGCTATAAGAGATAATCGGGACATGTAAACATGCTTTCTGCACGTTTTTCAAGGCCTAACGAATAACTGTTGTAATCGAATCAGAAGCATAGAATCAACAGCTCAGAAACATTTATGCGAAATTTCATAAAAATGGGTCAAACCGTTAAAAAGTGGCATAATATTTTCCTTTTATTCGTTTACTCCCTCTATGTGATGGTGGGAGCATTAATTCGGGTAATTCTATGCCTGGTGCTTCCCATACACAATGCAATATAAAAAAATCTTGTACGCGATTTATTTGGATTTGCTGATTAGGATTTACGCACAATTTGATAAACTTAATAGACATAATATTTATTTTGTAGCAGATAATGTAACTTGTGAGCAGATAACTTAATATATGGCGATTCATCCGACAGAAATGTAGCATCCAAAAGGAAGTGTTTAAACTGTCAATAATCGTTAGACTAAAATGTGTTTCATGTATCTTTAAGTCTTCAGGTATAGCTGCTAGACGGAAAAACTGTGGTAATCTTAATAAAATTTGACACAGCATAATATTTTGGTAGGTAGTAGTAGAAGAGCAGTCATGTCATGTTGGTTAGAACATGATTGTGATTCATATCAACGTAGGTTCAAAGCCTGATCAAACTACCTATCGTTATTTGAGCGGCGATCGACTGGATGTACCGAGCAGTTAAGTAATCAAAAAGTCTAGTAAATGTCTCTAAACTGACATTCGCATTCGTTGTTAAACTATACGTCTCGTTGAGCGATTTAAAAAATAAAATGTGTACAACATTTGTAGAAGTTTGATGTCTGTTGACATATGAGAAGTACCAACTTCATTCCTGTTGAATCAATGGAATATGTTCAGCGAATTTGCAAATATCTATAAGTAAATAAAATAAAAGTTTTGGCACAGAGGTGAGCTTATGTATATCTTCTTTCTCACCAATGCCTTTTTGGGAAATGGTATGAGATTTCAGTGTTCAAGGGAATGTTGAAAACTGTGAGAATTGTTGAAGAGTGGTCTGATGAGATGTCGAGGGAAGGAGTAGCGATGACGTGTTTTCTTGTTATGTTCGTCGTAACTGCAAAATCTATGAGACCGGGGGTTTTATTGAGATCCGTTGGCCAGTATGTTGGATCACCTCTAGACAAGACTTTCTGGGCTGACGTCGATATAGCATTCAGGAATTGTTTGTCCCTGGGGTTGACGAGTCTAAGCCCCCAAAAGATATATTTAGCGTTGTAGTCTCCGGTTACTATAAACTTGTCGCTAAGAGTAGGGAAAAAGTGTGAGAACTGGTCATGGGAGGGCGGTATATGGAAGTAACTATTATGTTTAACCCAGTTAGCGCAATTGAAGCGGCTTGCATGTGATCAGTTTTGTATTTAATTACTACAGCTGTTCCTCCACAAGCTCTGCCACTGGGATGTTTTGTATCGTAGGTTGAGTTTCCATTTATTCGAAAGCAATTTTTTTAAGAAAAATGCGTTTCAAGGACTTAGAGGATGTCAACAAATCGGGATTGCAAGAAATACTCTACAGTAACTAATTCCTATAGAGTTTATTTTCTGGTTAAGAAAATTTGAATGAGCGTATCCTGGTTTCGTAACATTTCTTGCATAATTGCCTGCATATTTGTCATGAAAATATTAATAGTTTTTATTGGGGATTCGATTGAGTTTTCAATACTGTTTTTCTGCGGAGGAACTTGAGGAATTTGAGAATTTTTCAGAGATTGTGCATACGTCATTTAAGTTGTCGTAGCTGAATTGACATTTGAGACTGATGGAACTGGGTTTGGGATATGTTCGAACTCTGGCACCTGAAACTGAGGGTTTTTTTCCTTCTGTGAGAAAGCTTCCTTTTGAGATCTATGTACACGTGGCAATTTCTGTAATTAGCTGTATGGTTTGCTCCACAATTTCCACATTTCTTTAGACTGCGATCTGTTTTTCACATTTTGAAGTGTTATGAATACTTCCGAATACCATACATACAGATGGTAATTTGCAATAAGCTTTGGGCTGTCCAAATCCGTGACAGTTTGAGTATTGACGAGAGCCTTTGCGTATTAGCGGTTCCTCAACTGATACTCTGCAATGAACCAGATACCTGAGATTGTGAATTGAAAGGGATTAATTTGTTATTTTCATGTGGGCATAGTAAAACGCAATGGTTAAGGAGCCTTGAGCTTGTTGAGTATATTGTGAATTGACTTCACTTCATAACCCTCATTTTCAACAGCCTCCTTTATTTCCTGTATGGTAACGTTGCTTTCAATACCCTTGATTACAACTTTTAGTCCCTTAGAGCTTTTGAGTTGGTAAGTATAGTAATTCTTAAGTTTCTAGTATTTTTCTTCAGTATATGTTTTAACTTTTGCCTTCAGCACCTTTGTCTTGCGCAGAGATACTACATGGAAACCATCTGTCCCAACTAATTGAGATAACCTGCTTACCAGATTAGTAGAGATAGCTTCCATTAGGAATATTGGGGGAGGATTATGTGCTTTTATAGAAGGGGATCGCGAATTGTCGTCTTCTGCTGCGCAATAATTTTGGCCTCTTGACCCAATCTGTGAAGGAGGGATGCTTCTAGAATACTTCGAGTTTGCAAATTTTTAGCCAGGCTTCAGGCTCAAATTTCTTTCCAGGATAAGAAAGTAAATGTCTATCCCAGATTGAACCGTTACATTTTGAGGTTTTTGTTTCGGTATACCGCCCTTCGGGGCTGACATTGACGGTTGAGTAGTAGAAGGTGAATTACCGGATATACTTTTAGGCGGAATCTTAACTGGGGACGAACTGGTTGTACGTTAAGCATGGGAAAACGATATGTTTGCGGGCATACTTTTAAACGCTAACATATTTTTTTCCACTTGTTAAACTGTCATAAGAGTTGTTAGAGAGGAGAGCGGAGGGGGAATTTGTAATGACACTAGGTTTCGCGGTTAGGAAGGCACTGCCATCGTTTTTTTCTTTAGAGATATGCAGTTCTGCCGTTGAGATTCATGCGTCTCTCTGAGTGTGAGCTATTCATAAATACACTTTTCTACTTGAGATCTGCGAAATATATACTATATTTTTTTCTAAATTTATTGTGATTATTATGTTATGATTTGTTTGTTATTATCACTACACTGGGGAATTTAGCACCTATTTGCTGCATATTTTTGAGTTTGGAGTATATTTAAACTTTATTTTAATTATTTTTTTTTTTTTTTTTTTTTGAATTTAGGTTACTGCAGTTTACGTGTGAAAAGTTATTGTATATAACAAAAATCTGTCAATTTTGAATAGGAGATACCAGAAGGCAATTTACAATCCCCGGCTATGATTTGATAATATATTAGGTACCAAGTTTTAAGGATTTCCATAAAGATTTGCTGCAGTTATAGTATCAATCAGCCAGAGAATCGCTCAATCGACAAAGAGACATGAAACACATTTTGTCAGAAGATGATACTTCGGAGTATTACATTTTTGCCCGTGTCATATGATGTACACCTACATAGCTTCGGATGAAGGAGCGAAAACGAAACCAAAAATGGAAATGGATCAGTCTTCTAAATTCATAAGCTCTTTTGAACGTATAACAATTATTAGTAGGGATTTTATTGATAAAACTAAATTATTGCCTTTTCTAGTTGAAGGCTGCTACAAACTTCTTACGGGGTTCCTTTCCTCATACAAAATACATTCATACAAACGGAGCTTTTGCACGAATTTTCTACCACATTGCATTTTGCAGTATTGATCTAAAATGAAATGCGCAAACGTAAAACTTGGCATTTGAGGAGAATGTAGGTTGGGAAAGGGAATTAATGTTCTGGTAAATATCAGGTAGAGGACTTTTGATGTTTGATGGCAACACATCCACAAATAATTACTGTTTAGTGCAGATTTTAGGCCGTACTACTTCGAATACGAATTTAGTGAGGCCATTACCATCAGTGGTGAGCGCTACGGATCAGTGATAACAATGACCCAATTTTAACGATATCAACGTGGACGACATGTGATTCGAACAGAACGGCGCAATGCAAATTCCGCATAACTGATTTGAGCGTTTCGTTATATGTGGCCACCAAGATCTTGCGATTTAACAATGTTAGATTTTTTCATGTGTGGTTTTCTGAAGCCACAAGTCCAATACAATAACCCGCAATCGACCGAGGCCATCAAAGTCAACATATACCAGACTATCGCATAAATTCAACTAGATTTATGCGGTAGAGTTACTGAAAATTGTGTATTATATTCAAAATATAGTGGCACACTTGGGATTTCTAAATAAAAAGGAAATTTTTTAACATGTCACATACAGCTTGTTTGTGAAATCTTTTAGTTTACCATCCTACTACTAAATTTTACTTAATTGTTAAAACTTGTAAATGAAATACAAAAAAACAAATTAAATGTATCACGAATATGAAACGCGGTATAGAATAGAACTTAATATTTGAAAAGAATAGATGCGTTTCTAAAGCAACAGAATATTAAACCACAGTTTGTAACAAGCTATGTGTTGAAATATGCTTTATTTTTCCTTGGTAAATAAGGTGTGGGTTTTTGGTAACGTTTATAGTTCAGTTGCCTTGTACTATTGCCACGTACTATACTGATGTTTTTGTTTTTTTTTTAATGTTACAAATGCCAATAAGAACATAGATGAGTACGGTCACAAATTCCTACAGGAGATTTTAGAGTTTTGGAACGATTTTTAGAGTTCGTGGTTGCTAAGATGCAAATTGTTTCCAGTGTGCCGTGATTGCCAAGGCCTCATACAAAAAGAAACATTCCAATAAGTCTTCTTGTATATGTGCATTCCAGACCGTCTTGTTTCAAAACACTCTCTTCTATGTTCTAAACGATACAACGATAGAAAATGGGAATCTTCCTTGAATGTTGAGATAAAATAACTGAAGTTAGGTATACTTGTGTAGTGTGATTTTTTAAGGTTTATGTTTCTCAGGTTGGCAGCACTGGTTGGTAATGGCGCCTAAACGTCATCTGTCAAAGTAAAAAGTGTCAGTGTACTTTTCCATTTCATCATGAAATAACGAATGGCCTACCACAACGTCTAATTTTTGGTCAATGGGCCTTACAAAAGTTCAATGAAAATCCGCTGTTTTATCGAAAAATTGTGTTCAGCGATAAGGTTCATTTCATGAGCAGTCACATGTCATACATGAATTATATAAATGAACATGAATGGTTTATAGGCTGGTGGCATCATCGGTCCATTTTTCTTAAAAGACGACTGTGGAAGAAACATTACCGTCAACGGTAAACGATATTGAGCCATGATACGGGGTTTTTTTCCCCAGTTGGCAGAGTTGAACTTGGTTGACATGTTTTTTCATCAGGATGTTGCAAGATGCCGCACTGCTCGTGAAGCAATGGATATGTTGAGAGATGAATTTGGTGAGCAGCTTATCTCTCGATTTGGCCCTGTGAGTGGCCCCCAAGATCTTGCGATTTAATGCCTCTTGATTATTTCTTGTGGGATTATGTCTAGTCGTTAGTCTATGTGGACAAGCCGAACACAATTGATACCTTACAGGATAACATAACACGCATTATTCGTGGAAAACAGGCCGAAATGCTAGAAAAAGTAGCGAAAAATTGGAACTTCCGAATGGACATTTTGAACGGAGCCGCGGACAACATTTACATGAATTTATCTTTAAAAATTAAATGGCAAATGTCAATTTATCGATTCCAATAAAAAATTTAATATATGATGCAAATTTGATTTATTTATTTATTATTTATTCGATCTTTTAAAAAACTACGATTAAAAAGTCACCCTACATATGTTTAATATCCAGAAGCGAATAAATATAAACAAGAGTTCTTGTTTAATGTTGAGAAAATGTGTAGTTTCAATGGGGAATTTTGTTTAAATGATGTACTAAAAATCATAATTTTCATTATCTATTTACAAAACACCAGTTTAATTTCCTACTGCAGCGTGTTCTCTTCTTTTTTGGGAAGGACGTCGTTTGTCATACTGAATTTTGTATATGTGAGCACATAAATAATACGTTGTGGACGATTATACCTCTCCAGAATACGGAGTGAACACATCTGTAGTGTGGCAAAAAGTGCTATCAGATTTAGTAAGGCTGTAGCTATTTTGTAAACGCATTTCCCATTTCCGTTTATATATAATATAATATATAGGTATATAATTTAGTTCAGAAAGTTTTCATTTTGTAGCGGTGTAATCATTCCGCGCTCTTAAGAATTATAGCTGTCTACAACCTGTTATTGAAATATCTTTGTTCTAAAATTCACTAAATATCTTTGTCTAAATAACGCACATAAAATATTTTTGAGTTGGAGGAGATCATCAATAGAAAATTGTGGTAAGGCTTTCCATACTCCTTTCATATTAAAGATTTGGTCCTATTGAAGACCAAGAGCTCACCCTTGTAACTCTAAGGTACCTAAACTCATCTCATCATCTCATTTAATTAAAATCTAATAGCGGTGTGAATTGCTTATAACTTTTTATTTAACACATATTTTTTTAATTTTTTTTTAGATACAGTAAATTTATAGGGAATATTTTTAGATTAGTTATTAAAAATGATATCCAAGTTGTGGCCATTTTCTGCTTCGCACAAATGTGCTCTTTCCAACACATTTTCCATGACCTTTCGCAAAATTTCCGGTGTTATATTGTTAATTTCGTCTCGAATATTGGATTTTAATTCGTCAATAGTCCTGGGCTTATTAACATAAACTTTCACTTTTAAGTAACCCCAAAGGAAAAAGTCTGGAGCGGTTAAATCCGGGGAACGCGGAGGCCAATTAAAATTGCTTGTACGCGAAATTATTCTTTCACCAAATATGTCGCGTAAAAGAGCCATTGTGGCCCTCGCAGTGTGCGCTGTGGCTGCATCCTGTTGGAACCATATTTGCGGATGGTTTTCCACGGCTGGCCTTACAAAATTTTCCAACATGGCCCGATATCGATCAGCAATGATGGAAATGGCAACACCTCGTTCATTTTCAAAAAAAAATATGGGCCAATGATCCTTTCTGAAGAAACACCGCACCAAACAGTACACTTAACTGGGTGTAATTGTCGTTAATGAAGTACTCTCGGGTTTTCCGTAGCCCATATCCTACAGTTTTGCTTGTTAACGAACCCATTTAATTGGAAATGGGCTTCGTCACTCATAACTAAGTTATGAATAAAATTAGGATTCTCTTGTGCTTTTTGCTGGAAATAAATTGCATAGTCAAGTCGTTGCTGGTAATCTGTCGGTTTCAATTCTTGGACAATTTGAATTTCGTATGGAAACATTCTTATGCTATGCAAAATTCGCTGCAGCGACCCTCTTGAGATGCCAAGTTGTGTCGAACGTCTCCTGGTTGATGTTTGTGGATCCTCCTGAATACTCTCCTGTACCATTTGAATATTGTCATCCGTGTGCACCGTTCGTCGTCTGCCAGCACCAGGAAGGTTCCTTACTGCTCCTTGTTCTCGAAAATTTGCAACAAGACGGTTTATTGTTGACTGAGAGGGTGCAACAGGCACATTAAATTGACGACGGTATGCACGCTGAGTCAACACAATGGACCGTTGATTTGCAAAGTAAATTTCAACGATTTGGACACGTTGTTCAGTTGTGTATTGCTCCATTATAAATTCTCCAAGTCTTCTTTACAAAATACTAAAAAGAAAAGAAAAAAAAATTATAATAAAAAAGTTATAAGGAATTCACACTACCTCGTTCATTCTGGGCCACCCTATATAAGCTTGTCAACAAGCCCGCTAACTCCAAAAGAAGGTCATAAGGCCTTCCGTGTGGGCCTTATGACCCTGCCTTTTGCTCTATTACTGATGTTACTATATGTATGTATGGCTGCATTGTGGTAGTATAAAAATGCATCTTGTGTGAATTGTGCGCGGAGTGTCGGTTTGTGTCACTTTTTGTTATATCTAGTAATAGAACAACGTCCTCGTCTTCATATTTGATTTTGAGTCATGCTGCATGAGCATATATATATATATATATATATATATATATACATATATATATATGTATATATTCTTGTTATGTCAGCGATTTGTAGTAATATAAAATGGAGTCGATAAGTCAATATGGCTGGCATTGGAAATGATTCAAAATCAAATGAGTATTCATTTGAATCAATCGATAGCAATCACTTCAAATTCAAGAATAATCGAGCAGGTAGCAAAGAGATAATGCTACCATTAAATATATTGTCGCCACTTAATGAAATGTAATCACTCGTAAAACACGTCGATGTACGAGTATTCCATGCGGCAGATGTAGATATGTATGATTTGCTTTGTTGAAATACGTCAAAAAGAGCTTGCGATTTGATATCGAGATACGCATTTCTATGTTCTTTTAACTCCATGAGAACAAACGTGACAACTAATACGTGAACAGGTCCATAACATTTTTACACGTAAATGAATACTTCTTTTTATAGCTAATGTTCCTAATAAAGATATCAATTCTTGTGTTGCCATATTGTTAGCTGTGATTTAGGCAGAACTTTCTTCGTATGACTTCCTCCATAGGCAAATACATTGAGATATTGCTAACAACTCTTTTGATGACCTAATTGTTGAGATTTCCAATGCAATGATGCAGTAAACCACAAAGCGTTTTATCAGGTCTATGTATGTCCCATTGTTTGTAATTAGCAAAATTTGTAAAAAAAAATTGGTTATTCATTCAATTTGTTGTGTTTGTTGTTCATCAATTTTAAGACAGTGCTTTTCGGACTATTCGCCATAGAATTAAAGATTTGATTCGCATCGATATCGGTCCCCATTTTGAAGTTAGACAACATGAGTTTGTAAGAGGCAATTTCTATGAATCGTTGTATTGGTGCTGTAATCAAGTAAAAGCTTTGTACGTAAGATATCACCTTGATTTTTATTATATTTTTTATGACACTGAAATTGAATTCTCGAACACCAACTTTCATCCTTTTTCTCACATGCACACTCACATTTCAACTAAACAAAAAGCAATTGAAGCTAACAATGAGATAAGTAAGTAAATAAGTGCATAGCAAACTGGTGCGAATTCATTGCTAATAGTAATTGCTTCTTAGATAACACAAAATTATGCTACGCCCTGTATTTTCACAACAATTTAAAAATCGAGTATTTGAGAACCTTTTATGTGATGTACAATTTCACAGATAATACGTTTTGCCTAGCTACAATTCTTGCAGTAAGCCTAAACTTAAAATTTTTGGGGTAAACCCCAGTTAGTAATACCCAAGAAAGTGTCGTTCATCCAACTCTTCATGATGCATCTAAATTCTGAAAAGGTCCCGTTTGTACATCTATATCTATATTGTAAGCCTAAACTTAAAATTTTTGGGGTAAACCCCAGTTAATAATATCCCAGAAAGTATCGTTCATCCAACTCTTCATGATGCACCTAAATTCTGAAAAGGTCCCGTTTGTACATCTATATCTATATTGTGTTACAGATATACACATTATCCAATTTCCAAAAAATTACTATGGCCCAATTGCACCTCCATCTCCAAACAATTGGGTTGTTCGGAAAGTTCGTTCTGTTAATTCGTTAGTTCACTATACGTCACTTCTCATGACGCAGAGTTCCTATAAACACTATCATATCTTCCTCCCACCTCTTCTCTAAACTATCTGTTTAATATTGTTTGCTTATGTTCTCTTTCAAACCGTGAGCGGTCACAGCGTTTTAAGAACGTTTTAAAAAGTGGGAAAAATGAGCGAAAAAGAACATTTTAGGCATATTATGCTGTGTTATTTCTGAAAAGGAAAAACGGCTGCTGAAGCCAGCTAAAATGAAGAAAACGGACCAAATGAAATAACTTGACATAAATGGTTAAAAATATTTTCTATGGGCGACTTCTCCGCAACGAACGCTCCCAGAACAGGCCGACCAAAAGAAATTGTTTCCGAGAAGGTGAGAGATTTAATTATTGTTTATCCCCGTGCAACAGTTAGGGAAATAGCTGAAATAATCAAAAAAATCAGCCTCAACCGTTTAGGAGGTAATGAAACAGCTTGCATTGGTGAGCAACATCGATGTGTGGGTATTTCACTCTCCACCGAGGTCTCACACTGCCTTGCGAACCCGTCAAAAACTGTCGGAGCTTGGGTGGGAAGCTTTACTTCATTCACTGTACTCCCCAAATCTCGCCCCGTCTGACTATCACCTATTTCGCAATATGAGCAACCACTTAAAGGATTTGAATGTCCATAACGACGAGGAAGTAAACAAATTTCTTCAGAAAAACCACACGAGTGCGAGATTTAGGTAGATAAGTAATAGATTAAAGTAACGGTTTTCTTGTATATAAATTTATGAATAATTTTTTTTAACGAACTTTCAGTGCCACCCGATATAAATAAAGTTTATCTCCATTCAAAAGCTCGTATCTATCGCCAATAGCTTTATAATTTTTTCATAATATATTATATTATTTAAAAACAACCGATTTACCACGTCCTCCTATACAAATGACTGATTTAGTCCTTATATTCCTCAGTACTCATCTCTTATTTATTTGCCCTAATCTAATCAAGTTTGACACACATTATGCGCTTGTCTAAGTTGGGTCTCAGAATAAAGCGCTTTACCACATCCCTTCGGGTACCTGCCATACAAATTAGTTATATTTCCAAAATTTAGTTTTTCCTCGGTAATTTCTAAGTAGTAGGCTTCACTAGCCTGCCTATTTTTTTAGCTCATTGTATTGATTAATAATTTCATACAAAACTTGAGAAATAAGCAAACAAGCAACCCCGCCCATTCTCCTGTCTTACCTCCCGTACAAGTGACCGACTTAACCCATTTATTCTTAGCAGCACATAGATTTCAAGCACTTGTACTGAAATGTTTGCAGCATGATATTTGGCAAACAAATTTCTGAAGAACGGACTGCATTGACAGCCCACACATATTGGACGAATTATCGGAGCTTAATATTCCGCTGTAGACTGCAGTTTCTTACATTTTTGTCAATTGTAATGCATCGTAAATAAAACTAAAGAAAAACGGACAGTCAACCACGCTTTTTCTGGTAACTCTTATACAAATTGCTTAGTTCCGCCCATATATTCAAAGATTGATATCTTATGTTCAATTTCACTAAATTCTGCGTAATACAGAATCGACGAAAATGGACTCTACTACTACACCCCCAAATTGGAAGAGTCAGTAAAAGTTAGTGTTCCCTCCATAATTTCCATATGCGAAGGACTTCAGAAAGTTGTAATTTTACTTATTTCATTGCACTTTATTCTAGGCTACTCTTTGGAACCATCCAGAGATTTACAACGCCCCTTCTGACGCAACTCACATTTTTTGCACCAACACAAGAGAATGGTTGGTGAAGGTATATGGAAGTCAATTCACCTAATTGCAATTTCTGCATTGGTTCACTTTATGCTTCGATTCGCTTCTTAACTGATACGTAATTAGAAGTCCGTAGTGGTCCGTTTTTTCCAAAACTTAAAAGAATAAATAAATTCAAGAACCCGAAATGAATGTTTAGTTCTATATAGCCTCCTTAATAGTGGAAATTCCAAATTCAGGCTCTCTGATTGTTATTTACTTGGGAGTAACCAGATCCTTCTGCAGAATTTACCAAGCAGCTCACGAATTCCGGCCTTCGGACAAGTTTTCCCTGGTAATACCATCAGACATCCGTTTCATGATAGCTAAAGTGAGAAGGCGACTAGTTGAGAAACCTAAATGGCATGCTAACAGCGATGCGTTTTAGGCTAGTAGGTAACTTCTGTTACTGAAACTCAACTCACCAGCCTAGTGGTCGTTGACAGCTCCAATACTAGGATCGGATTCAGTCGTCTGATCTTAAATATAATTTATAATGAAAATACCGAAGAAAATAGTAAAACGCCCGCCGAAAACGTTATAAGAACCGTGATTTAAGGATATGCACCTGGAATGTCCGCACTCTTTACAGAGAAGGTGCTTCTATCAGAGTAGCGGATGTCCTTTATAGATATAAAGCTGACATTAACGCCATCTAGGAGATGCGATGAATAGGACAAGGATGTACTCAGGGTAAAAACTGCTACATCTTCCATAGTTGTTACGGAGAAAGGCATGAAAATTGATTTGTTGTGAGAAGGAGACTGAAACACCTTGTCTCTCATTTTAACCCAATAGGTGACGGTATAGCCACTATCCTCATCAAAGCGAAATAATTTTATATTACGTTGATCTGTGCGCATGCTCGACAGAAGAGAAAGATGAGGAGACCAAAGACACATTTCATAAGTGCATAGAAGAAGCATATGACCACTGCCCTGGCCACGACATTAAAATTGTTCTGGGAGATTTTAATGCATAGTATGGGAAAATTTTCATAGCCCTACATTCGAAAAATTCAGTTTACACGGTAACACCTCCGAAAACGGATTTATATTGGTTTCGTTCGCTGCGGCGCGTAATATGGTAGTAAGTGGAACCATATTCCCGCATAAAGACATCCACAAGGCAACGTAGCTATCTCCTGATCATAACACTAGGAATCAGATTGATCATGTGGTAATAGGTGGAAGGCATGTTTCTAGTGTCATGACGTGCGTGTGATACGTGGTGCTAATATTGACTCGGATCACCACCTGGTTGCAGCTAAGGTGCACACAAGGTTAAGCAGAATGAAAAATGTTCGTAGGCTGAATGCCCCTGGTCCTGATGTTCCTGACGCATAGTGGCAACATATTGCGGATTCTATGGCAACTGCTGCAAAAACCGTACTTGGGTATGAGAAACCGCACTCAGACAAGACTTAGCGCTATGAAAAATGTTGCATACTGAGGAAAAGGATGCTGCATACAGAGCAACGTCGCAGCCAATTGTAACGCGTGCAGTTAGGGAAAGCGGGACAAGGAGAAGAGAGGCACACCAACATTTTAGGCGGAAGAAGCGGTTGTAGAAAGAGCGTGAAAGTGAGGAAATAGAAAGGTACAGGAATAGAGGTGAAGCCCAAAAATTCTACTAAAAGATAAGAAGTACAGAGTATGAAGCAGGGCTCCCCTCCTGTAAGGACAGCGAGAGAAATCTGGTCTGGGTAGCACGAGTGCGAAATCACTCCAATCATGGTGGCATGAATTGCCCGGATCTGAGCCAAACAGAGATTATAACAGCAATATTGCGGCTTAAGAACAACATAGCTGTGAGTGCTGATGGCCTACCAGCAGAACTGTTTAAAACTGGTGGCGAGCTGATAAACAGCCTGCGTGAGCTCCTATATACGATTTAGCTCGGGGAGAACATGCCTGATGGTTGAAATTCGAGTGTACTGTGGCCTTTGTGTAAAAAAGGCGATCCAAGTGTTTGTATAAAATATCGTTGTATCAGTCTTTT
Source organism: Philornis downsi (assembly GCA_019455685.1). NCBI lineage: Eukaryota > Metazoa > Arthropoda > Insecta > Diptera > Muscidae > Philornis > Philornis downsi. The sequence goes on from JAHXMU010000826.1 coordinate 3,228,361, forward strand.
ATACATTGCTTATAAGGTCCTGTCGAGTGTGAGATGTGAAAGACTAAAGCCGATTCTAACTGATTCGGCTTTAGACCTGGTAAACCAACGACTGACCAGTTATTCACACTACGACAAATTCTGGAGAATATACAAGAAAACAAATCGACACGTACCATCTTAACGGCAAAAACTGTATGAACTTATACGTCTTTGTAAGATACGAACAGGAAGCCTTCAGCAAATATAGGCAAAGATCTTAGCGAGCCTTTTTACACCAAACGAGGATTTAAGCAGGGCTAGACTATCGCCCTCGTGCAACCTCTTCAACATACTGTTGGAGATGATTATGAGGAAAGCTGCAGTCAACACGATTGGTACCATCTTCATTTAAAGCCATATGTTACTCGCATATGCAGATGACATAGACGTAATTGGCAGAATACTGCGAGATGTTACTGCAGTCTTCTCAACCTCGATGCTTAAGAAGCGTTGAGAATGAAGGAAGCATAGAAAATGGGCCTGGTGGTAAACGAGGACAAAACAAAGTGATTGGTTTCAACGAACAAAGAGTCTACTCGTTTGAGACACTGTGTGAACGTTGACAACTATAATTTTGAAGTGGTGGCAGAGTTCATCTATTTCGGTTCCGCTGTAAACAAAACAAATGATGTCAGCATGGACATGGAGAGTATTGCTTGCTAACAGATGTTACTACGACTAAGCAAGTGATTCAATGATAAAGCCCTCTCTCGACAAACCAAAATCCGACTGTACCAGACGTTGGTTCTACCTATCTTGTTATACGGCGTAGAATCCTGAATTTTGACGCAGGCGGATTAACCAGTACTGGCAGTTTTCGAGACGAAAATGCCCCGGAAAATATATTGACCATCATCGTCGTATGAACAATGAGCTGTATGAATTATATGCCACATTCGACGTGGTCAAACGCATCAAACTCCAAAACTCCGTTTAAAGGACCAGGCTACTATCATACTATCTATTCAAACCGCCACCTAAGAAGAAGAAGAAGTCTCATAAATAAAAAAATTATCGTTTTATTGATTCTTTCAGTTTTTCAACAGAAGGAATGAAAGTATATGTCATTTGACCATTTTTATGCTCTGCATTGTGTCACAATTCCATGTAAAATTTAAAAAATCTACTGATTAACTCCACCATTCTAGTACCTTCCGCACAAATTGACCAATCTTTCGAAGTGGAATCAGTTCTGTGTAATTAACAATCGATCGACTGTGATAGTCTAAATTTTTATGCTTTACACTATTTTGCAATTGTCTACAATATCGGATTAAACTCGTTCAAGTAATCACGTCGCTTCTGACACCTCCCATACAAATGACCGACCGATGAATCCACACATTCTTACCTACCTCCATATGTTCCAATCGATTGTACTCAATTCGACTAAACTTGCAAAGTATCAAGCGCTTGGTGATCTAAGTTCTGCGTTGCTACTCTCATTCTGCTACCTCTCATTCAAATTGACAGATTTTTTCGAGATTTCATGTTGAATTTCTACTCTATCCGATATTTTTATCTGGGATTTTTTTGTTTGTCAGTATAATATTTGTACTGTGTAATATTTATAATACTTATATTTTCACTCTCTACCTGAATTCGAAATAATAAAGACGTGTTTTACGCAGATAAAAAATGTAGTTTTCCATTAGATTATGGGCATTTGATTCTAAAAGCTGTAAGTCTTTATTAAAAATCGTTTTGAATTGTGATTGCAAACTTCCTGCCATCTTCTTGTTAAAACCGCTGTATAATTCGCCATTGACTTTGTATTCTACGTTTGTGTATTTTAAAAATCATGACTGATCCGAAATTGCTAGTAGTAAAGCTTAATTGGGACCAACTATAAAGCCTGGAAATACCGGATGCAGCTCTTATTGAAGGAGGAGATGGTATGGGATGTCGTTTTTGGGTCTGCACCGCAAGCTCCGGATGCATTTTGAATCAACTCTACACCGATGCTTTAATCTTCATTGGTTTGACAGTGGAATAGTCCGAAATATTTCGCATAATAAGCTGCAAACACGTCAGAGACTCATGTCAGCCCTGTGAGGACATGGATAAGTATATAACACAAATGAAATCGCTGTTTTTGCGGTTGCGGTCATTGGGTGAGACAATGGGTGAGTCGTGGTTAATAACGTTGCTGCTATGTGGGCTACCAAATACATACGATACCCTAATAAGTGCTCTTGAAGTGCGAAATGAGGAAAATTTTACATTGACTGTTGCGGAAAACCATGTTGAAAGAGTATGAAAAGCAAGAATACCAAGCATCTGCAAAAGAAGCTGTACTAAAAGTTTGCATAGAAGAAGCAAACGGCAACTACTTTTACCTTCTACTTATCTTCAAGCCCTGAAAGCATTAATTCTCCCAAATGTGGTTCCGTCGTCTCAGTCACCATGCGCGTCTGAGACCATCTCTGTTGCCTATATCGCAACTAGCTTTATTTATATCATTATAATTTTTCCTTATTATGATTTGTTCTGCCGCTATCGACTGAAAGCCAACCCAAATACTGCTCAGAAATAAGACAGCCACACATTTCCACATATTTCCGCATAGGAAAAATTGCAACGTTAGTGCAAAACCCATTGACAATCGTTCGTCATTTCCTTGTTTATTAATGTGTCAATGCTCCCGTAAGCCATTCCGCATATGGAAAAATGCACCGTAAACATTGGCCTATATTAATTACTTCAGTTTTTGGGATGTCGCAACAACAGATTAATTTGCTGCGATATCAAATTGATTCCCATTCTCAAGTGACAGAACCTTACAGCTATGTCCTACATTAATGGTGTCAATAGTATGACACCTTACAAAGTATTTGTCACAACACTCCTCCCCTCCACCAGGAACGATGCCCGCATCGTTATAGTAGCTCCCCCACTTCTTCAGCACTTGCGGACCAACGCCTTTGTATTCATGAAATTCTTGTTCAGCACTGCCGTCGACGGGAACAAAAATCAATGTCAAATTACTAGCACCAGGAACTATGGAATTGGTGGCCTTATGTTGATCGGCATAAGCATTGCGGCCAATAACAATTGTTTTCCCCAGAATGATGGGATGGAAATGTTGTAACTCCCTATCTCTATAACAACATACTTGACTAGGGTCTTACTGTATTTACTAAGGTACACTATAGGTGTATACTTATTGCATACATATAATTCTTATCCTTACCAAATTCTTATATTTATTTCTTACAATAACAACAAATTGAATAGAATAAAAACATAATCATGACTTAAAAGGTAAGAATAAAAGAAAGAATACACTTTTGCTGAATCTAAAATAGGGGTTTTCCCTCCAAATAAATATATACAATTTTTAAGTATTTATATGATGCAACTTTGTCTTTATCATAATCATCTTATAGACTATAGTCCTCATGCGTAGCATTATGTGACTGGTAATGTGCAATTATGTAGAAGGAGTAATTAGTAACAATTAGAGGTAGGTAATTATGATTTACAAAACTATCTATCAAATTATATACGACAATAAATAAGTACAACTTAGGATTACAATTATTGAAATAAAAAAAAATTAAATTCATTTTGTTCCAAATAATAGATATATGTTTCCTTAGAGAAATGAGTTCCCAAACGAACCCCAAAATAAAAATGTAAAAATCTATGCTTATGCGTATGAAAAATCCTATTTTTTTATATATGCCCCTTAATTATATTCTTTTTTCTTTCTTGGGTTTGTCCTTTTCACATTAACAGTTTTATATATATATACCCCATAATAATATTTTCTTTCTCTTGGGTTTTTTCTTTTCCACATTAAAATGCTCTTCCCAACAATGTCCTTACTTTTTGTTTTTTTTCATTCCCTTTATTTTTTGCAACGTCTTTTTCTTTCTTTCTTTTTTTCTGTGGGGTTTATGCAATTCCTTATATTTTTTTGTTTTCCTGTTTTTAAAAATGTGCTTGTTATCATAATTTTTCTTTTTTTTTAAACTTATTTTTCTGTATTTTCTTTCTTTCCTTTTTATCTCTGTGTTTTTCTATGTTTTTCTTTTTCTACTTTTTTTTATTTACCCTCTTTTCAATAATTATTATTTTTTTTCCTTTTTTTCTAAGGCCCAATTAAATCGGAGCCCTGGTTGGTCCCATTCTAGACTCCATCACTCGGGAGCCTGCAACATTGGGTTCTCTGAACCAAGTTTTCCTGGTTTGGGGGTCATAATCTTCCCTCGGTCCCTTGGATTTTGCACACTCCGGGTCAATCTTAACGGCAGGTATTCTTGGCTCGTGGCATTCACACAGTTTGTTCTTTCGTCCGTGGTTCCTGAGCATAACCTTGTCTTCAGAGATCAGCGACACTGGCCTACTTTGTCCGTCATAAATCTTTTACGCTAACAACTTCGACTTCTCGAGGTTTTTTCCGACCAATTCATGACATCGCTGCATTTGCAGCTTTAACACCTTGCTTCGATCATCGGGATTATATATGGAGCACACTTTCCCCTTAAGTTAGTGGGCAGGTCTGCATCAAAACCATACAACGTTTTGAAGGGTGTCTGACCTGTTGACGAGTGCACGGTATTGTTGTGCACATGCATAGCTGGTGATAGCCATTGGTCCCAGTTAATTCCATCTTCGTCCGCGAAGGCTCGAAGGTACTCCGCCAGGGGACGGTGACTTCTCTCCAATGATCCATTTGCTTGAGGATGATAGGGCGTAATATTCAGTTTTTTGATCCCCAACATTTTGCAGGTATCGCTGAACACCCGAGACATAAAATTTGTCCCGTTATCTGTCACTAGTACTTGTGGTGCCCCGTACTTGGCCAAAATATCTCTACAGAATATCTGGGCCACAGTATTTACCTCCCCATCGGGCATCGCCGCACACACCATGAATTTGGAGAAGTCATCTTGGTAAGTCAGTATGAGTTTATTCCCATGCGTGGTTTCAGGAAGAGGAACCACCATATCCATATAGGCCTTTTGGAATGGCCGGAGGGGCGTATCAGTAACTACCATCGGCATTACCGTTTTCAGGGTACTTTTATTGCGCTGGCACTCTGCACATCTGGCAATATAACGCCTCAAGTCCCAGCACATACCGGCCCATCGAAACTGTCTCCTTAGTTTCTCAAGTGTCTTTCTGAAATCCTGATGACCCCCTAATGGGCTGTCGTGGAAGTCCTTTAGTGCCTGTTGAATGTCTCGTGGATCATCCATCAAAACATAATCTGTCGGTGCCCTTTCCCCTAAATCACGGTTCCCAGAACATTCTCTGTCCTCAACCTCAGAACGATTCTGTTCCTTGGGTTCTTCCCTTCCGTTAGTCGCTGAACCTACATCTGCAGCATGCATTTTCCCCTGTTCCGCTCGGGTCCGGGTCGGGGAAGTCTGATCCTTCAGGTTGGCTATCCCTCTTAGAGGTTGATGGTCTGTAAAGACCTTGAAACGCCTACCCAGGAGATACGGTCGGAAATTTGTCACCGCCCATACAACTGTCAAGAACTCTCTCTCAATAGTTGAATATCGCGTTTCGGCATCGCACAACGCTAGGCTAGCAAACGCAATTGGCCGGTCTCCCCCTTTGTCCGCTTGGGACAGCACTGCTCCGAGGGCCTCACCACTGGCATCTGTGGTGAGCACGAAAGGTTTGGAAAAATTGGGATATGCCGGAAACGGAGGAGATATTACTGCCGCCTTCAATCTGTCAAATGCTTCTTGACACTCTTCTGTCCATTTGAAAGGACTGTCCTTTCGGAGTAACATATTGATCGGCAAGGCAATTTCCGCCATCCCCGGAATGAACTTCCTGTAGTAGTTCACTAATCCCAGGAAGGACTGCACCTCCTTCCGAGTTTGGGGGGGGGGGATATTTTTCCACGCACTCCACCCTTTTCGGATTTGGAAGAGCTCCCTCTTCCGAGCATTTGTGCCCCAAATACACAACCTGTTTTCTTAAAAAATTGCATTTGTTCGTCCGTAATTTTAAGTTGTTCTCCCTTAGCAGTTGGAGAACCTTGCATAATCTCCTATCATGTTCCTCCAGGTTTCCACCATACACCACAATGTCATCCAAGTAAACGAGACACTCAATTCCTTGTAGACCTGTGAGAACATAGTTCATTAATCTTTGGAAAGTGGCGGGAGCTCCAGTTAGGTCAAAAGCCTTTCTGTTAAACTCAAAATGTCCTAAAGCCATACTAAATGCCGTTTTTTCTCGGTCTCCTTTCTCCACTTCCACTTGGTGGTAACCGCTAGCTAAGTCTAGGGTGGGGAAGTATCTACTATTCCCTAGCTGATCCAAAATTTCACCGATCCTTGGAATCGGAAAAACTTGCTTTATGGTGACTTCGTTAACTTTGCGGAAATCTACCGCAAGCCTCCAGCTTTTCTTCCAGTCCGCCGATGCTTTCTTTGGTAGCAATGGCGAATTCCAGGGCGATACGCTAGGGGATATTATGCCATCTCTTTCCAACTTCCTAACCTGTCGGTTGATCTCCTCGCCGTGTATGTGAGGTAGCCTATACTGCTTCTGATTAACGGGGGTCTGTTCCGGCCTTACGGGTATCGAATGCCTGATCGCTTTTGTGCAGGACAACTTGTCCCCTTCCAACCAAAAAACGTCGTGATAGGCGGCACAAATTCGTTCGATTGATGCCACCTCCTCATGGTTCAAGTCGGAGTCTTTTCGAATGACTTTGAGTATTCGCTCCATCCTTTCCGAACGTCTAATTGGTGCACTAAGCCGATTGCATTTTGCGGTGGTGTCTTGAAATTCGTATAGTTACTGAAGCGGGGTTTAAATGATGGAGGTATTTCAAAATCCGTTTTCCTTGAATTCAGCACGGGAACGTGAATCATACCCTCTTTTACTTCAACCAAGGCCTCTGCCAAATAGACCCCAGGCGAAATTTCTTGCTTCTCCACCACCATCGTGGAGTTTTTGACCCCCAATCTTATCCGGGTCATGGTTGCGGCCCTTGCCTTTGCTACCCGTGTTTGTCCTTCTACACAGAATGTTCCCTGCCGTAACCCTTCTCGCAACGAAATCAAGGGAAAACTCCTCTCCCCCTCATCCGAGAACAATCTCAGAGTCAAGTCTCTGGAATCGACAATTGCTCTACCCCACAAATTATCTCTTCCTAAAACTCCGTCTACCGGTACATTATCCTCTTGCTCCATACAGTGTATTGTAAACACCAGGTGCTCCATGTCTTCGAGACTGATGTTCACTGCTCCGCTCGTTCGAGAAGTTCCCCCGAACGCTCCCCGCAGATCTTTTTTCAGTGAACTATCAATCTGGACATCACCTGATATACAACTGCACTTCACCAAGCTGGTGCCAGCTCCACTATCGAACAGCAAGAGGATACTCCCCGTTTTGGCTTCCCTGCATGGTGGCCTAATAAAAACGGAGTCCGAAACATGTGAGTCATAGTTGGATAGAACTTCCCCGACACGTACTCTCTTTGCTTTAGGTGCCCGATTCGACGCCGACACCGTTTGCTCCATGCATTCTCTGGTGCTTACCTTTTGCACCCCAGGCAAACGACTCGTAGTCACCCCTGTCAATTTTTTCCCATCTCTGGTGCTTAATTCTCGCACCCCAGGCAAACGACTCGTAGTCGCCCCTGTCAACTTTCCTTCATCCTTGGTGCTTAATACCCGCACCCCAGGCAAACGACTCGTAGTCGCCCCTGTCAACTTTTTTCCATCTCTGGTGCTTACCTCTTGCACCCCAGGCAAACGACTCGTAGTCGCCCCTGTCAACCTTTTTTCATCTCTGGTGCTTAATACCAGCACCCCAGGCAAACGACTCGTAGTCGCCCCTGTCAACTTTTTTCCATCTCTGGTGCTTACCTCTTGCACCCCAGGCAAACGACTCGTAGTCGCCCCTGTCAACTTTTTCCATCTCTGGTGCTTAATTCTCGCACCCCAGGCAAACGACTCGTAGTGGCTCCTGTCAACTTTTTTCCATCTCTGGTGCTTACCTCTTGCACCCCAGGCAAACGATTCGTAGTCGCTCCCGATACCTTTATATAATCACCAGTGCCTAATTTCTGCACCCCATTTCCCGAACTATTTGATCTCTGCCATTGCCAGCATTCAGCCTTATGTGGGCTAACTTACCACAGTGGAAACACTTAACCACTTGGCGGTGATTTCCCCTACTATCTGTCTTTTCTGCCGCGCAATTTTCACCTGGCCCATGGCCGTATGCCTGGCAACGTTCACAATAAGGAGTATTTGTCCTTATCCAGCATACGTTCCTAGTATGCCCCGGCTTATGGCAGAACGAACACAGTGGCCGGCCTCCACTGATTTTCACATCGTCTTGCCGATGTCCTATAACCCGAGGCTGGGTTTGCTCACCCTCTACCTTCCTCAGTAGACGTTCTACCGTTGCCACCAATCTTGACATAGAGTCTACCTCTCTTACGTCACCCTGATGAGCCTCATGAAACCTGATTCTATCAGTTGGTGGCTCATCACCCCTCCACAGTGTTGCCTGCGCTGTTAGTGCTTCTTCCAGCAAATCATCTAACCGGGTGGTTGTGCTTGCCAACAGCCTACCCCGCACCATCGGGTCGGGCAACTAGTTTTACCTTCTACTTACCTTCAAGCCCTGAAAGCATTAATTCTCCCAAATGTGGTTCCGTCGTCTCAGTCACCATGCGCGTCTGAGACCATCTCTGTTGCCTATATCGCAACTAGCTTTATTTATATCATTATAATTTTTCCTTATTATGATTTGTTCTGCCGCTATCGACTGAGAGCCAACCCAAATACTGCTCAGAAATAAGAGTCAGCAAAAACAGCCACATTTTTCCGCATAGGAAAAATTGCAACGTTAGTGCAAGACCCATTGACAAACGTTCGTCATTTCCTTGTTTATTAATGTGTCAATGCTCCCGTAAGCCATTCCGCATATGGAAAAATGCACCGTAAACATTGGCCTACATTAATTACTTCAGTTTTTGGGATGTCGCAACAACTGGATAATTTGCTGCGATATCAAATTGATTCCCATTCTCAAGTGACAGAACCTTACAGCTATGCCCTACACTAATGGTGTCAATAGTATGACACCTTACAAATTATTTGTCACAACAATATGTTGCAATACCAATGAATTTACTTCGTTGGAACGATTATACCAAACAAGATGACAGTTGCAAATGGGAGAGTCGTAAATTCTTCTAGAAAAGGCGTATGTAAGCTGCACTTTCTGAAAGGTTTCGGAAAAGAGATAGAAGTTTGTGTAAAATTGTACTATATACTCCCTCTTTTAAAGGAAATCTACTATCGGTGAAGAATTTGGCCAAAAAGGGATTTATTGTGGTTTTCACAAACACTTTGTGGCGATAATTAAGCTGTCGGTGCGGCTGATCGAAACAATCTGTATCGGCTTCGTGTTGACACAAATCAAGCAATGCAAGTTTCATGCAAAATACATGGTTGTCAGCACATTTGGCATAAACTGTTTGGTCATAGGAACATCATCGCTGTTAAGTCAGCGGAAGCTGATGTTTTAACAAAGGATTTTAAAGTCACCGATTGTGGAGTACGCATGAATTGCAAACTTGCATTAAAAGCAAACTTGCGCGAAAGCCATTCCCGAAAAATTTCCAGATTAATACACAATAAGTGTTTAGTTTAGTCCACTCAGATGTTGAAGTTTGCATATTCAAGCTGTTCCTCCTGGTAAAGAGCGATATTTTTAACGTTCGTGGACGATTACCGTCGTTATACAGTTGTACAGTTGTTTATATGTTCCACAAAAAGTCTGAAGTACTCGTATTTGAGAAAGTGAAGATGCATGTCGAAATGGCAAAGAACAAGTTTGGTTGTCCTCCTAAATGTTTCTGTTCCGATAACGGAACAGATTACAAGTCTAAGGGATTGGTTAGATATTTAAAAAAAAAAATGGTATTACGTCTCCGTGCATTGTACCATATTGCCCGCAACGGAATAGAGTTGCTGAAAGAAACAATCGTTATCTAGTAGAAAGGGCCCGTTGTACGCTTGAAGAAGCTGGTTTGCCCCGCATGTATTAGGAAGAAGCCGTGGCAAATTACTTGCAAAATCGACTTATACCAAGGTCAATACTCTGCACTCCCTATGGAAGATTGGAAGGAACGAAGTCCGACTTTTCTAGTTTTGATATGTTCGGATAATAATTCCGAGCTGCTCCAATCCAAAGGCCTACGTTTTGTTAATAGCAATACCTACAAAGGTATCATCAACAGAGACCACAAATTTGCTGGTATGGGTGAAACAAACAATCCAAAGGAGCAATTTGAAGTCAACTTCTTTCCACAAGCTGTAGTTACTTCAAAAAACATTGGTTTGGCCAGTGGTTTTGGCCAGTGGCACTGGTTTGCAATCTGAATGAAGAAGGTGTCGAGATATTCCAGGAGGAAATTAGAACCAATGAAACGTTCGTATCCGAACCTCATTCATAAGACGATGCTGAAAGAGGTCAATAGAAAATTACAGCTAAGGAATCTTGCGTATCAGAACTTCGTAGGTCATCCAAAGTGAATAAGGGCGCATCACCAAGCAGATTTGCTGATCATATTGAGGAAATACATGACATCACAGAGCCAAAATCGTTGAAGGAGGTCATGTCTTCTGAGCAACAACGTGAATGGATGAATACTATGAATGATGAAATTGTATCTCTAAAATAAAATAAAACATTTGATTTGATAGAAGCTCGGACGCGAACATCGTTGGTTGTAAATGCATATTTAGAGTGAAACGTGGCACTGGTGGGAGCATTAAACATTTGCGTTTGCATTTCGTATATTGCTGTCACTTGCTGGGGAACGAAAGATGCATGTTGAGCATTTGGATATCAAGTGCGCGTTTCTAAATGAGGTAATATATATGAAGCAATCTCTCGAAGAAGGATTGAGGCGATAAAAAACATATGTGCAAACTTAACCGGAGCTTATATGGTTTTAGACAAGCTGCTAACGTTTAGAACAATACTCTGACAGATGTAATGATTGCTTGAGGTTTCATACAGACTGAAGCAGATCAATGCTTGTGCAAAAAAAGCCATCAAAGGGAAGGTGTTTATATTTTAGTGTATGTTGATGATTTAGTCGTAGCTTCTGCGAATATTGATGCACATCGGTTCGTAGAAAGTTTACCAAACTCAAAATTTGAAGTAAATAACCTCGGTCTAATGTCTTGTTATCTTGGAATGGAGGTAATGAAAAACGATGACGGTTTCTTAATTCGACAGAAACAGTTCATCGAAGAAGTGTTTCAAAGTTTAGGCTTTCAAAAGTCAAACTCAGGAAATGTCCACCAAAATCTAATGGGCAGTCAATACTCATCTTGATATTGCAGCAAGTGTTGCAATTTTAACAAGAAGAACCTCCAATCCAACTCAAGAAAATCGTAACGAGTTAAAGAGAGTCGCAAAGTACCTCAAATTAAATAATATATGTTCCATTGGGCCGAAAGCAAAATTGACAGGAGGTCCAATTCTGAAAATGTTTTCATGATGAATGGAGGAAGTGTTATTTGGTCATGCAGAAAGCAATCCTGCGTCTCTCTCTCTACTACCGAAGCTGAGTTCACCGCTTTTTTAGAAGCAGCAAAGAAAGCTATTTGGATTCGTAACTTGCTGCATGAATTGCAAAGCAGTGCGATATCACCTACTATAATCTACGAAGGTAGTCGGTGATTTAAGCAATCCATCGAAGCACATAGACACAAAAATCAATTTTGTCGACAAGGATGTCATAATCTGCCAATATTGTCCACCAAAAGGTAGGATAGTTGATGTGCTAACCCAACCCTGAGCTGCAAGCCGTTTGCAATATATTCGCAATAAATATAGAATAATGATATGAATTTCTACTTTTGTTTACATTTTCAGAACATTTGCGTCTCCGATATTTTTACCTGGGAATTGTCTGATCTAACAAAGACCGTAGTTCCTTTTACATTTCCAATCGGAGGTTTTCAAAAAGTTAAACTTTTTACTTTTATATTGTGCTTTAATTTCTACTGTTTTCCGCAGCAATACAAGAGGAAGTCGGGTGAAGGTGTAGGAAAGTCGTTCACCTGACTGAATTTTCCATACTGGTTTAGATACAGGACTCCCTGAAATTCTCGTTGAAACACTTCTTCACAAAAAGAATAATGATCTTATCGCTTACACCTTTCAAAACTCACTAATTGGACCCACCATTATAATTGTGAAACCCACTAAAAACAGAAATATCGCAAAAACAAAAGTACCGTTATCTGGACAAATCCCAAAGTTTGTGTGCGTGGTTGTTTCGTCCAAACAAGTATTTTGATAGAACACCATAACAACAAAAAATGTACCGTAACGCAAAAAAACACAAATTGTTGGTGGCTTTATAAATATGAAACACACCTTATGTCAACGATATTGAAAATCCATTTTCCAAGTCATCGACTTTTTGAAACATATGAAAAGTCATTATTTCGTTTTTTTCGAATGTAGAAAAAGTAACATTTTTGATATTCTTACGAAAAAAGTGTTTTGATGCTGTGCTTAAGCTTAATGATCTATTTAACAGAACAGCTGATTAATATTAAAAAGATGCGATCTCAAAAGAGATCATTTTTTTTATTGAATTTTACTTGTGATGCAAGATATGTTTGCAAGAACACCAACATTTTAATTTTAGTGAAACTTTACGTTGAAATCCGGTTTCACAGCTGGTTGATTATTATTTCAGTATGAGAAAACAATCTATCAGAAGGAACTAAGGCAGTTAAGGGCCAACTTTTTGACTTGTAGTCGGACAATATGTGGGAAGAAAAAACCGAGGCAAAAGACATAATCTAAGTGTGTGGTGAAGAGGTTAAAATTTGTAATTTTGATCTCTTCAAGCTATTTCTCCAGAAACATTTTTATAGTTTTTATGCCTTCATTGCAAAGAATGAAGGCAGCTATTGCGTAATACGACAAAAAATATCACAATAGGTTACCCTAATTCAACTAATCTGGTAATTCCCACATTGACACATTAAAACTCTGTTGTTTCTAATTGTTTCATTGCAGTAACCAATGTTTTTATTATCTTTTTTTTTTCAATTCTACTAAATTCTGGGACCTTCTAAATGGTAAATTAATATACCGATTAACGGAAATTCAAAATTTCTCTTGTTTGAGTACAGAGTTATATTCAAAAAATTCCAAACAGATGTTTGTCTATGCAAAGTTAGATTGTAAATACTGGTAGAAATTGTATCGATCCTTTATTGAAAATCTCAGATGAATCCGTGCCATGTGGGCGATGCTGCAAAATATTTTATCTTATGCAAAAATCAATACTTTATGCATCTGGTAACAAGAAAACATCTAAAAGTCGAAAACAAAAGGAGACTTCTATAACGCAGAAGTCGATATTTTCAACTTTCTCGCAGCTCAAAATTGGTTTCGAACTTTTCACATTTTCATAAGGAAAAGTTGTTTAGTCGAAATTCGAACACTATATGTTCGAACGTGTTGGAAGGAATATCAATTATTTCTCTGTTGGGTTTCATTTAAAATACACACTGAATAAACGGGAACAAAATATTTAGCTGTCATAAGACAATAAAAATGGTGCTAAAAGCCATTTTAAGCAGTACAGAAATTTTAGTTAGGTGAACAGACTTACACACATTTGCTAAGCCAGGGTCTAAGAATGCAAAACGAAGCACTTTCTTCTGGCACTTCTTATACAAATTTACATCTTTCTCGAAATATACAAGAATATATGGGTTATATATATCGGTCATATATATGGGAAGGGGGGAATGCGAATTTTTCAAATTTGACAGATATTGCACGAAGCAATGCAACGAACAAATATTTACGAACAAATACGATCAAATATTCGAAAAATCGGCCAATTTTATGAGAGGTACCCGAAAATTGTATTTACAATCTTCGAATGGAGTCTGGAAACATTTAAGGGAATAAATCATTTTTCTAACCAATTTTCTTTCAGGTAATTTTCCTAAATCTAAATTATAAACATTTGGAAGCTTTATAATAATGGTACTTTATGCGAACCGAACTACGTAAAGTTAAGAAGAATAACATCTTTTAGAAGTAAGCCCAGCGCTCACCCTCATACAAAAAAATAACGGTTATATTAAATTTTTTCAAAAAATATTTATTTATTCATCAATAACTATCTTGTCCCCTTCAAAGTAATCCCCCTCAGATATAATACACTTATGCTACCGTTTTTTCCAATCCTCAAAACACATCTGAAACGCGCTTTTTTGTATCACTAACAGCTTCTGTCTCGATGTTTCTTTCATCTCCTCAATCGTTGCAAAACGCTTTCCTTTCATCGGTGTCTTCAGTTTTGGGAAGAGGAAAAAGTCAGTGGGCGCAAATCCGGTGAATACGGTGGTTGAGGCATGATTGCGGTTTTGTTTTTGGCCAAAAACTCACGCACAAGCATCGATGTGTGAGCTGGTGCATTATCATGGTGCAAAATCCAAGATTGGTTTTCCCACAATTCTGTGCGTTTCTGACGAACATAACTTCAAGGTAGTATTCTTTATTGACCATACGACCTTGTGGCAAAAATGTATGATGCACCACGCCATTGCAATCGAAGAAAACAGATTGCACACATTTGACCGAACTTGACGTGCTCGGGCGACCAGGGCGAGCATCATCATTGACATCTTCTCGGCCTTCCTTAAACCGGTTATACCACAATTGAACTTGTGCTCTGCTCATAGTAGACTCGCCAAACGCCACACTCAACATTTCGAATGTCCTTGCACATTTAATTTCATTTTTTACACAAGACTTAATACAGTTTCTTTGATCCATTTTTTCGAATAGTAAAAAATCGAAGAGCACACCAAAACACGATTAACCTTTTTATCTGTCAAAAACAAACTGACAATCCAAAATGGCTGACATTGTCAACATATATAAAAGACACGTGTACCAAGATAACAAGAAAAAAATGCGAAAATCGAACATACGAGTACGTAACTCACGAAATTTGCAAATAACGATTATTTTTTGATCACACCTTATAAAGTTTAATTTAAGAACTAAAAATATGGCTTATACTTAGAATACACTATGTAATATACTACCTATGTAAATATACTTTCAGAATCTGAGAATTTCCCAAACACAAAAAAAGAAACAAATCTTCCATCAAATTAAAAAATCTAATATTTCCCCACTTCTCATCATGATTAACAGAGTTAATACAGAGGCTTGAAATGCCTAAGTCTTAAATTCTCATTTCTGATAGTATTCAACTGTACTGCATTTCTGAATATGAGGTCATCTTAATCAATAAAAAGTACGTACCAGTCAATGCTATTCAATACTCGTAAATAGTTATTTATGAACAACCGTTACATACAAAATTTTTAATTTCTTTCATTCCATGTATAATATATATAGGTATAAACAAGTGGAATTCTATTATTGATACAACCATTTACCAATGTTTACAATACTTTCCCGATATTATAATATTAATATCTTTCCATTTTATTTCTAAATTTTCGTGGTTGTTAATTTTTCCCATTTAATTATTTTGTTGCAATGCAAAACAAAATATTTGTATTTTGCTTGTGAAATAGAAATCGAGCTTTCCATTATACCTTCAATACAATACGACATCGATCGATGATCTATGAACAAAATCAATGGGAATAGGGTTTCCATAAAAGTTATGAAAGTTTTCATAAAAACTAAAAATTGCCTTTATACTCGTATATATTTTTCCAATTTTTTCATATAGCCCTGTGTGAGCAAATAAGTATGTGGTGACCTTAACCCATAAAAATGGAAGCTTTTCAAAACAAAAATTTGTTGCTCGTTTGCTTAACAAATGAAATCAGTAATTCGTTTTATGGAAATAAGCAACAAACATTAGATGATTTTTAGTACAAATATTTTATATTATTTTTGCTCCAAATGACGCTGTTTGAAAACGTATTTATCGTTTCCAATTTCGTAAAGATATCGTGGTGAGAAAGGTCTAAGGGGACAAAATCTAGTGCAGTCAGGATATGCTGATTTTGGATCACTTACTGAAAACTGAAATATAATTACGAAATTACATTAAGTTGTGGCCTGAGGTACCTAACATCAGACTGCAGAAACAATATGGTATAAACTATTTTTCATACAGAAGTAATGGGTCGCAATCGAGCTCTACTGAAGTAATTGGACCTATTACTAATATTTGCATACAATTAAATGAAGTGCGATTGCACTTTCAAAAAATGTTTGCACTATGCTATTTTTTAAAATTAAGCTTTGCGGCAGTCATCATATTTCTATAAAAGGGTATTTGATAATATACAACTTGATAATATAGGTATACCTATACAATACAAACCAATATTACAATCTGATTCAAGTATTTAAAATCAATTAATTATAGGTTTTTTTCTGCAAACCATTCATTTCGTACAAGACCAACAGAATGCAAAATTATTTTTTTTATTTAGTGATGCAGATGTGTTCTACTGTTAAATATCTATGAAATAGCCTAAGATGTGGAGGGATTTATCCCACCAATCATCAATCGATAATTTATTAGCGTTATTGCGGAGTTGCTGAAAAGAAATAAGATGTGGAAAAACACATTCATTGCAAATATTATTTTATTGTATTATTACATATGTTAGCGTAGAGAAAAGCTTTTTGCCAACAATATGCTCACCTTTTTATTTGTTTATTTTAATAGTATTACAATTTGACGGAAATAGTGTTATAACTTAGACATTCATGTAAGGAACTCGAATATTCAAATAAAAAACCAAATATACTCTAAACTAAATAAATGATTGATAAAATCAGGTAAGAGATTTTTTAATACATTAAATACTTGTTAGGCAACGCGTTACTCCTCGCACTTCAGTTACTGTAATTGTAACTGCAAGGTGTCGCTGAAAATTCAAATTGCCTAAATTTGTACATCATTCCAGAAGAAATCATTGACCCCACGTTTTTTCAGTTATTTTTACATTACATTTCAACGATCTTCAAAAAACTGTAAACAAATTAAATTAAAAAAAATACATTTTAAAATTTAAAATCTTACTGTTTTTAAATATTTGTACTGCAAGTGATTGCTTTCCCTGACATTTCGTGAAACAGTTTAAAATGTTTCTGAATTTCTACAAATTATTTAGTTACTTATGTAAAAAATCTCCTTACACTGAAGATACTCGTAAGTAAATGTTCCTGGAAATTTAAAATATTTCTTCCATAATATGAAAATTATACTACGCTAAGGATCAAAATAATAGCGATCAGTTGTTGCCAGTGGCAGCCAAAGAAAACAATCCTTAACGGATAGAATATTACTCGAACACTACTTTTTTATTTTCTATAAAAAGCTTAAAACTACTTGCTTCACTAATACATGCAAATGCACGTATTCACTTATATTCTTTATTCTTCTTTCTTTACTACATATTTCGCTATCAAAGCCCTTCATTGTCTAATAACCCAGTCTTTATCACTTTATATATCACCATATCTCGTTTGGAGAACTTTAAAATTAGTTATTTCAGTAAAATTTTCCAGTGTTTTCTTACCTATTGATAATCATTGAGCACTCAAACTAGTAACAAATGGCATACAAATTGCACATTGACTGATTTATGTGAAACCGTATTCAGAAATTACTTTCTGAACCAAACACATTTGTAGATATGGGTATTTAACAAAATTGCGTGAGTTTCGGTTGAAAACTAAAATTCTCTTTTCAAAAATAACAACGTTTTTATGACTTCTATTCCCAACAAATTTAATATATAGAGGAAAATTTTGTAGTCAAATCAGATTTGGGAAGACTGATAAGGTATGTATTGGACTGAATTATGTATTGGACTCAATTTTAAGTCGGAATTTTGCTCGCAACTAAGAAATGTGAGTTGGTGGAAATATTTTTAAACCATATTAGGATTCCGGAAAAAAATCTAACCATCACATGACCTCGACGGTTAAATTTGAAAGTTAAATCTACAAAAATCCACATATTTCTCTTACAATATGACAGACTTTCTTTAAGAATTGCTAAATGTATTTTACACATACTCGTATTTCAAAAGGTTTCGTATTAATGCAGATTAATGAAACTTCCTAGACAAAAGAAGAGTGTTCAACAAATTGCCGAAAGTCAAAAGGTTTTTCATTTTTAGCTTACATAATTTCTGGCATTCATTAGGCAAAGTTTTCAAAATAAATAAATTAGAGTTGTGTGATTAATTGATTAATAAATCAATCTGATTAACCAAAATCGGGTCACTCAATTAGTTGATTAATCGATTATTTGAGCAACTGAATATTCGAAACTTGAATCGCGTGCCACTCAAAAGTTTAATACACTTTTTTGACATATTAAAAACAATGTTCCCATTAACAAAGTACAGGATGGCGCATGAATCATGCTACAAACATAAAACGTAATAACTTATTTCTGTGTGAGAAGTCGGAATGGGGAAATTTCTAATTTGGGCTTTTTGATTGTTATTCACTGGGGAGTAACCAGATCCCTCTGCAGAATTTCCCAAGCAGCTCATGACTTCCGGCCTTCGGGCAAGTATTTCCTGGTAATGCCATCAGACATCCGTTTGGTGGTAGCTAAAGTCAGAAGGCGACTAGTTGAGGAACCTAAATAGCATGCAAACACCGATGCGTCTTAGGCCAGTAGGTAACTTCTGTTACCGAAACTCAACTCACCAGTCCCAACACTAGGATCGGATGCAGTGGCCGCTCATCTTAAATTAAAATCTTTATGAAAAAACCGAAGAAATGAATAAAATAATAAAACGTACCCCCCTAAATGTTAACGGCCCCCACAAACGTTATAAGGACCATGATTTAAGGATATGCACCTGGAATGTCAGCACTCTTTACAGAAAAGTTGCCTCTATAGCGGATGTCATGGATAAATAGGCTGACATTACCGCCATCTAGGAGATGCGATGGACAGGACAAGGATGTACTCTTCGTAAAAACTTTGATATTCACTGTAGCTGCCACCCGGAAGGGCATGAATTCGGATGTGGATTTGTTATGGGAAAGAGACTAAAACACCTTGTCTCGCGGTTTAACCCTATAAATGACCGTATAGCCACTATGTCGCATCAAAGCGAAATATTTTTACCTTACGTTGATCTGTGCACATGCCTCGACGGAAGAGAAAGACGAGCAGACCAAAGACACATTTTATGAGAGCCTAGAAAAAGTATATAGGCACTGCCCTGGCCACGACATTAAAATTGTTCTGGGAGATTTTAATGCCAAAGTAGGAAGGGAAGTTATTCTTAACCCAACAGTCGAAAAATTCAGTCTACATGGGTACACCTCCGAAAACGGATTCAGACTGGTTTCGTTCGCTGCGGCGCGTAATATGGTAGTAAGTGGAACCAGATTCCTGCAAAAAGACATCCACAAGGCAACGTGGCTACCTCCTGATCATAACACGAGAAGTCAGATTGATCATGTGGTATTGTGCGTGTGATTCGTGGTGCTAATATTGACTCTGATTATCACCTGGTTGCAAAGGTACTCACGGTATTAAGCAGAATGGAAAATGTTCGTAACCAGGCACAAAGGAAGCTTGACGTCGCTAGGCTGCATACCCCTGAGACAGAAACAGAAACAAGTATGGGTTTGCAGCAACTGCTGTAAGAACTGTGAGGGAAATCTGGTCACAGATACGCAGAATGTGCTGGAACTATGGACAGAGCATTTTTATAAGCTGTTAGTTCCGGATGCCATACGAGTGAGAAATCACCCCAATTATCGACTCTGGCATGAATTAGCCCCGAGCCAAACAGAGATCAGAACAGCAGTATTGCGTCTTAAGAACAACAAAGATGCGGGCGCTGAAAGCCTGCAATCAGAGCTGTTTAAAACTCGTGGCGATGAGGTGATAAACAACCAGCATCAGCTCCTAAATATGACTTGTATCAGTCTTCTTCTACCAATTGCTTATAAGCTCCTGTCGAGTGTGATATGTGAAAGACTAAAACCGATTCCAACTGACCTGATTGGACCTTATCAGTGTGGCTTTAGACCAGGTAAATCAAGAACTGACCACATATTCACATTTCGACAAATTCTGGAGAAGACCCAAGAAATAGATCAACACGTACCATCTTTTCGTCGATTATAAAGCTATCTTCGATAGCCCGATACGGCAAAAACTGTATTAGGCCATGTCCGAGTTTGGAATTCCTACGAAGCTTATATGTCTTTATACGATGACTGACATGAAGTCTTCAGTAAAGATAGGCAAAGATCTTAGTGAACCCTTTTACACCAAACGAGGATTAAGGCAGGGCGAAAGTCTAGAGATGATTATGGGGAAAGCTGCAGCTAAGACTACTGCTTCCATCTTTAATAAAAGCCATATGTTACTCGCATATGGAGATAACATAGATATTATTGGCAGAAAACTACGAGATGTTACTGCAGCCTTCTCCAGTATCGAGAAGAAAGCAGAGAAAATGGGTCTGGTGGTAAACTAGGGCAAAATAAAGTTACTAATTTCAACGAACAAAGAGTGTATCCATTTGGGACACTGTGTGAACGTTAACAACTATAATTTTGAAGTGGTGGAAGAATTCATCTATTTTTCCGCTGTAAACAAAACAAATGATGTCAGCATGGGCATAAAGAGGAGAGCATTGCTTGCTAAAAGATGTTACTATGGGCTAAGCAAGCGTTCAATGATAAAATCCTCTCTCGACAAACAAAAATCCGACTGGACCAGACCCATCAAAATACCTATATATAGACCCATCATCGTTAACAGAGAGTATCGGCGTCGCAAGAACAATGAGCTGTATGAGCTATATACCGACATCGACGTAGTCAAACGAATTAATATACAGCGATTGTGTTGTAATAAATAAATATGTTTATTCCAGTCGCCACATAAGAAGAAGAGTAGTCGGCTTGTTATTTTTTTTTTTTTTTATTTGGCCAAGTTAATATTTAGATTTATTAAAATGAGAATTTAGACCGATGTTTGGCGGCATTTCCACGAGTACAAGGACCATTATGAGGTGTGAACATGTTTGCCGAATTTGGAAGCATCGCGCGAATACCGTACCATCGAGACCTTATGTTCGGTTCAAGACACAATCGTGCCTGTTGCATCGTTAGTTTAGGCAAATCCAAGCGTTTCGACTCGATACTTATCTACGCAAATGGACGGTCATTACAACGGATAACTCATGATGACAACATTTACCTATTCGCCTGGAATTTTGCCAAAAAATAACTGATGGGACCGAAGACAACAACAACTTGGAATTGCTTGTTTATCTATGATGAGGGCCATTTTGATCTAAACGGCGATGTAAGCAAGCAAAATTTCCATATATGACGTGAATCGAATCCGGAAATACTTCGTGAGGTGGACACATATCTAAATGTACACATATCTAGACCAATTATGACGGAGCTCCAATGAAAATTCCCAAACAAATTAATATCCAGAAACTCCTCTATCCGGTGGCCCCCAAGGTCACCCAATCTGATTGCACCAGACTTTTTTTCATGGGGCCTTCTCAAGCAAGAAATGTACGAAACGAAACCAAGCAAATTGACTGAATTGAAACAGTCCATTAAACAAAAATTGAGGTGATAACTACTTCAGCCCCTCAAGCTGCAGTGAATAATTTTCTGACCAGGTGTCAGGGAATAAATCGTGGGGTCATTTACTGTCTATAATCTTCAAAACCAATAAATACATTGATTAAAAATGAGTTTATTTGAATTTCTTATTGTAGCACAACTGATGCGCTATCTTGTATTTGAATTTTGAAAAAAATATTTAAATTTGCTTAATCAAAATTTAAATTAATTCACTTACCATAGATCCGAACAATAAAAAATTCCGCTTAATCGATTAACTGAATGATGGAAATAAGAAATAATCATCAAGTTTGATTGACCAATTAGTAAATAAATTATCCCAAAAATAAATAAATTATCGTCCAAAAGTATAGCTTTAAATCATCCGAATATATTGGTTTTGCCTATTTGCTACAATCCTACAAAAAATAGGATGCAGTAAGATTTCGAGATTGTGGGAGCCAACGGAGTGGGGTTTCTTGAAATAGTTAATTGAAAAATTTCATATTTGCAAATTTTCCACCATTTTAGCTCCGGAAAGAAAAACTTTTTCAACATCCTTAATTGGATTATTGATGGTAACATTGATCAGGCACCCTGTACTGTATTCGCCCTGTATGAGAGCATAGCGACAACCAAAATATTATTGTCAAACTTTACTGAAACTGATTTACGATTGAAACTTCTGTAGAATATACACAAGTAGTTCTGAATCGAATATGTAAAGTATTAGGTGCGCAATTAAGTTCCCGCTGTTTGGCAATAGATGGCGCCAGCTGTAAGTGCTGGTCGATTCTGTCATAACCTTAACATCATGAGCCAACCTTAGGCATATGGTAAACGTGCCGCCTCAACACAATAGTTTTTTTCTTTTGACGTCGTATTCTTTTGGTCAAACATATTCGATTTTGTGCCAAATAATCGTCATATGAACGAAGTATTGATTTTCTTCTTTCAAGCGAAAAAAAAAACGTTCAAAACGTTTACGGAGATGCTGCTTTAAGTGAAACAACGTGCCGTGATTGGTTCCGTAGCTTTAAAGACGGTGCTTTTGATGTTGACAACCGTTCGTGTGAGGGAAAACGAAAAACCTTCGGGGCATTGCTTGATGAGGATCCGTGTCAAACGCAGGTAGAGCTTGCTTCAGTATTAGGAGTTACCCAACAAGACATTTCAAAGCAATTGCATGCGTTGGGAAGCGCTGAAATGGGAAGTCCTACTCCATTCGCCATATTCTCCAGATATTGCGCCGTCCGATTATCACTTGTTCCGTTCGATGGCACACGATCTGGCTGACCAGCAGTTCCACTCATATGACGACATCAAGGAATGGCTAAATTCGTGGATAGTCTCAAAAGATGAAAAGTTTTACCGTGACGAAATTCGAGCCTTGCTAGGAAGATGGGATAAATAGTAGCTAGCAGTGGGCAATACTTTCATTGTATTAACATGTTTTCATAATAAAGTTGAATTTTTATAAAAAAAAACAGTGAGAATTTAGTTGCGCACCTAATATGTTGAATTATCGGAATCTATCACAATTTCTTATAAGATGCAGAATATAAAATTCGACTTCACATGTACCTATCCCACGCTCGTGCTAAGTTTCATCTCGCAACCCTTGTCCTTCCTTCAACGTATGATTGGCGCTGTATTTATGCCAAATTTTAACCATCTGAGTCCAATAAGCGACGTGGGTATGCCAACTCACACGAAGTATCTCTCGGACATCTACCTATTAAAACAATGGTTCCATTCACTATTTAACTATTTGTGTGCCAGTTGATTACAAATTTTTGGTCGTAATATCGTAAGTTTCTATGAGGTCTGACATGCTCAAGTTTTGCGTAGCCAGCAGAGATTTATATTTAATTCTTATGGCTTGCTAAAAGATTTTCAATCCGCGAATTTTTCTTAACTTTTTAGTGATTTTGCTGTGGTCGATGTTGGTGTTTTTGTTGTTTTGTACAATTGTTCAATTAGGATTTCTTTCAACATCGTAGAAAGAAACTTTGACCAAATATTCCATTTGTACACATTCAACCAAATGTACGAAAGTTTATAATATTTGATGGAGCAAAACTGTAATAAGCAGAGGAAAGGGCCGAGAGTACCATGTATTTATTGACCAAATGTGTTTTAGGATTTTTTCAGTCGATTGAGCAGCATAGGTCTGTTCTGCTGATGACCCTGCTCGCTGGTAGACACGATAACTGCCGTCAGTCCTCATGAGACTTTTTTAAACTTGTCGCAGTCTAATATTTTGATCATAGTTAGGAATTTACATTCACACCCACATCTTTTAGTATCTCTTGTACTCATACAAATTCGGGCTTCTACCCGACACAAATAACCGATTTAACCTATATATTCATGGACTGATACCTTTCAAGCTGGGCCAAATTTGACAAACATTATGCGTGTGCTAAGCTTAGTTCTGTGAATGAAGTCGCTCATTTGGGTACCTGCCACACAAATTGACTAATTTATAGAAACCCTAATTCATAAATTGTAGTAACTTAATTATTCATCATACATTAAATTATAATTATTGATAAAATAGGTAAAAAAAACCTACCAGATAACCCTGCAATTCTATTACCTCCCATACACATTACCTTATTTAGACCACGGATACCCAGATTCAAATCGTTCTCTCAATTGTACCAAATTTAGAATAATTTAACAAGCCTCAGACTTTTAGTAAGCTTAGCCGAGTTCTGCAAAATTGTTTTTTGACCTATTGTTTCCTTCCTATGGCCACTGCTCTTTTCAAATTAGTTTACTATAAATCGTCTTACTTGATTAGTTTTACATATTGATACTATTAGAAGTTCGCTCTTTATATTGAATATTGCTTATTCACTCAATTAGTCACACCAAATTTCAATAGTTCTTCGAAAACCTGGTCCTTCTCTTCTGTGCCGTCCATCCATGAAGTTCGTTGTCGAATACATTTCGTGCTGGAGCATTACCCATCCAAGGCAATCGCTATATATCGGTGCGCTGGACCATGTCAATGTCGGTATTAGATCATACAGCTCATTGTTCATGCGAAGTCGATACTTTCCGATAACGAGGGGATGTACAGGGTTGCCCATATTTGACGGACCCATCTGGCAACGCCATAACTTTTGACAGAGATGTCAGATCGCTTAATGACATACCGCGTTTGAAGCGTCAGTCCAAGCAGATTTTTACCATGGAACAATACACGCCACGCGAGCGCTCTGAAATAGTTGAAATTTACATTCAACAGAAGAAGTCAATTGTGAAAACTCAACGTGCTTTTAAAATATTAAAAAATGTGAGAAGTGCGCCTTCTAAGAACACCATTAAGCGTTTATTCGAAAAATTTTCGACTGGTGAGGCTCTTTCTAATCCGAAGAGGCCAAATAAAAGTCGACCAAGGCGATCGGCCGAGAATATCGCTGCCGTACGAGCCAGTGTTGAGAGGTCCCCAAGAACATCCCAAAAACGCCGTTCTCAGCAGTTGAGCATGGCTCGGTCCACTTTACAACGGATTATTCGCGTTGATTTGCATTTGTTCCCGTACAAAATTCAATTGACGCAAAGATTGTTGCCTGCGGACAAGCCTCGTCGATTGGAATGGGCCCAACGAGTCATCGAAATGGCCGATGATGACGAGCAATTTTGGAACAAAATTATCATGTCCGATGAAGCCCATTTCACATTGAATGGGACCGTAAATAAGCAAAATTGCCGTATTTACGCCACTGAAAATCCTCAGCAGATTCAAGAATTGCCTCTTCATGACGAAAAAGTCACAGTTTGGTGCGGCGTTAGTGCGAAAACGGTCATTGGGCCGTTTTTCTTCCAAAACGAAAATGGCCATGCTGTTACCACCAACCAGGAGCGTTATCGCGACATGATGACCAATTTTGTGATGCCAATTATTCGTCGAACGCGTATGAGGCAGTTCTGGTTTCAACAAGACGGCGCTCCACCGCACACAAGTCGCATAACAATCGATTTTCTGAAGAATTTGTTTCCGGGCCGTTTGATGTCGAAAAGTGGTGATTTGGACTGGCCACCGCGTTCGCCCGATTTGACGCCCGCTGACTTCTTCTTGTGGGGACATTTGAAGTCAAAGGTTTACGTTAACAAGCCAAGGACCGTAGAAGAGCTCAAGGACAACTTTCGTGAAGAAATAGCCGCTATTCCGGCCGAAATGTTGGCGAAAACGATGGAAAATGCTGCAAAAAGGGCACAATACGCCATCAACGCCAGAGGCGGCCATTTGAGAGATATCATATTCAAAAATTGATGTAAACAAATCTACTTGGAACAAATTAAATGAATAAGATTGCCAACCGCCAAATTTTTATTTTTTTCTTTGATTTTTTTTTAAAAAACATGGGTCCGTCGAATATGGGCAACCCTGTATATCGAATACATGTCATGCGTCATATGCTTATATCATAAACCAGGATAGCGAGTTTATCATTGAAACGCTTGCTTAACCTATAGTAATATCTGTTAGCAAGCAATATTCCTCTTTATCTTCATGCTGAGTTCTTTCGTTATGTTTACAGCAGAACCGGGGTAGATAAATTCATCCACCAATTCACAATGATAGCTCACGCAGCGTCCCAAGCGAGCAGACCTTTGTTCACTGAAACTACTACAAACTACTTTGTTTTGTCCTCGTTTACAGCAGACACATTTTAACGAAATGATAGTTCTTGTCGGTCTGTTTTTCGTAGCCCACATTGATAAGACCAAATCAGGTCATGTCACTCGACAGGACCTTATAAGTAATGGGGACTGATACAGCTATAATTTTTACACACACAAGGAAGGCCTTTTTGAACACAGGACATGTACACTCAAATTCTTTATGCAGGAATCTGGTTTCGCTTACCACCACATTACGTGCCGAAATAAACCAGTCTGAATCCGTTTTCGAAGGTGTTGCTGTGTAGACTGAATTTTCGACTGTTGGACTGAGAATATTTTCCCTTGCTACTTTGGCATCACAATCTCCCGGAACAATTTTAATATCGCGGGGAGGGCAGCGATCATACGCCTCTTCTAGGCGCTCATAGAAATTGTCTTCTTCTTCCGTAGGGGCATGGGCGCAGAGCAGCGTGATGAGAAAGTATTTCGTATTTCGTTCGGTTGCTTATGGGGCTAAATCGGGAGGCAAAGTGACTAAGTATCTTTCTGACAATAAATCCACATCCGAATTCATGCCTTTCTGCGTGACAGCTGTAGTAGATTTTACAGCTTTTTCGCCGATGTCAGCTTTTTGTATTTATCAAGGACAGCCGCCAGTCGAACAGAGGTACATTCTTTGTAAAGAGTGTGGACATTCCAGGCGCATATCCTAAAATCATGGTTCTTATACCGTTTATGGAGGTCATCAACATTTGGGAGGTTCTGTTTTATTATTTTCTTTTGCGTCTTTATGATAATTTTTATTTACTATGTATATCCAAATCTAGAGTTGGGTCTGCCAACGACCACTAGATTGGTATGGGTTGAGTTTCAGTAACAGATGTTACCTACTGGCCTAAGGCGTATCGGTTTAGCATGCCATTTAGGTTTCTCAACTAGTAGCCTTTTCACTTTAGCTACCTTCGGACGGACGTCTGATGTCATTACTAGGAAACACTTGCCTGAAGATCGGAATTCGTGTGCTGATTAGAAAATTCTGCAGAGTTACTCCCAAGAAAATAACAATCAGAGAGCCTAAGTTAAAAATTTCTTCATATTGAACACTACATTACACATTTATCAGCAAAATTAAAGTTTCTGAATGTTAAGAAAGTACTACAAGCAAAGTTTTATAAGTCTAATTTAGAATATGTTTTTCTGAATTGAAGTCCGCGCTCTTTCCCCACCTACTATAAGAATGTATTTAAAAGAATTTTTATATATATTTTTATATTTTTTTTTATATATTATTTTATTTATTTTTATATATATCTCCTGAATGAAATATTAAACTAAAAATTTGCTCTGGAAGTCACTCCACCATATAAGGTAGTGTGATTTAAAGTCGCACATCGGAGGATGTATGTTTTCTGGGAAATTTGTTACACAATTAATATTTACTTGTCTTACATATTGTTGCATTTTTCTAGAGTGGATAAAACATTGATATTCAAAAACTTGTCTTTTCGAAAGGTTGCTTTCCTAACCAAGTTAAATTTTCGCGTTCATTAAAATTTTTACTTGTTGCGGAAGCTTTTAAATTTGTAGAAAGACAAGACCTCACAGTTCGGTACATTTTTCAGAATTTTTTTTAATTTTCGAATTTTGTTGCAAACCTGGGTTATGGTTTAATGGGTGATGTATTATGAATTTTTACAAAATTTAGCTTGAAGTGAATTTAATTCTATTGCTGTTTATAAATAAAAGGTGATTTAAATATTCCGACTGGTGTTTCTCTACTTCCTCTGAAGAGCTGTGTAAAACAAAATCCCTTTTTCATTAATGACTCCAGTTAATTTTGGCTTCAAGTTTAGATACTTTGAGTATCTATTTCACATAAGTAATTTTTTTTTAAATGAACCAGGTAAAAATTATTTTAAAAATTAAAATTATTACTTATAAACAAATTCTTCCTTTCCAGTTTGATTTCAAAAAATATACAACTTAATATATAACTATATTTATAATGCAAAATGCAATTCAGAAGTTTTAATTCATTCATTTGTTTTTCATAAAATTACAAATATCTAACTCCAACCGAAGGAAGGTATACATTATTTGATTCGACAAAAAATATAACACACAAAAGGAAACGTAAATTACCACATAAGTATCTTTTGATCAAATTAGTTTCGAGACTTTTAATTTCAACTGAATTAAGTTCGTCTGTCTGACAGACACGACTAATATTCCAGGGGAATACAAATAGGAAATGTCAACAGCGACCATTCTGGTATATCCGATGGCCGAATACAATGATCTGAAGGGTTAGGCAACCGGGCGACCGGACAACCATGCGCCTTCTGGTAGCTTCCATACAAACGATCGATTTAGCCCATATGCTGCTAGAGTAACATATTTTATATCGGTCATATTTGGCGTATCTCAAATAGTATTACCATATCCCCTCTGGTATATCCCATGCAATATCTCCCGTGCGGTTCCTGACTGATAGGCTGCCATCATTTACATTTTTGTGCATATTCCGCAAAATTTAAAAAATCGACCGGTATCATTCCCTTTTCTGTTACTTAACATACAAATAATTATATTTAACATATAAATTTCTACGTACACATCTTGTATTCGGTTGCGCCAAATTCGGTATAGTCTAGCATGCGTTTAACTTTTAGTAGATAAAGTTCTGAAAAAATATATTACCGCGCCCCTTTTCAGTAAAAATCAAAGGTTCCTCTACAATTTCTAAGCGGAAGGCTTCAGTAAGTTATAATTTTAATTATTTTATTGCACGATTTTTAAAAACTGAGCGACTCAGAACTCCCCTTCTTACACATCTTACTTTTTTGCAATAACACAAAAGGACGTTCTCAAAATGTATGAAAATCAGTTCACTTGATTTCCAAATTTTATTTTCTTGGAAATTTTCAAACTTCATTCGAACATACAGGGTGGGCCATATGAGTGTTGGCGATTTAATTCTTCAACTTCTCGGTAACGCGCGGCGCGGGGTGGCGGGGGGATATGTTGTTCGCTGCGCCGCTTCCTGGAAATTTAGTCGCCATGGAGCCGTACACGGAAGTGCAGAAAACAATAATTGAAAATATTGAAAACAATAAATCAGTGATTACTGCACGACGTTTGCATCGGCATGAACACGGTTTACACGATTTAAGTGAAGTTCCAAGCGCCAATGTGATACGAAAATGGATCAGAATGTTCGAAACAACCGGCTCAACAGTACCAATTACGGTTCGTGGTCGCCTAGTTTATGCAAGATCAGCCGACATTGTGGAGCGTGTTCGTGTTTCAGTTCAGCGAAATCCGCAACAGTCAACACGTAAGAGAAGTCAGTCTTTGGATGTCAAAAGAACAACTTTACGACGAATTTTGAAACTTGATTTGCATTTGAAGGCTTATAAGATTCAGATAGTCCAAGAATTAAAACCCGATGATGCCAATAACCGACTTAACTTTGTCAATTTGATGCTAGAGCGGTTCAACAATTTCAACAACGTGATTTTTAGTGATGAGGCCAATTTTCACCTTAATGGCCATGTGAACAAGCAAAATTGTCAGTTCTGGTCCGAGACTAATCCCCGACGCTTGCATGAACGTCCACTTCACAGCCCTAAGCTTGTCGTGTGGGCTGGGATAACGTCAACCGGTATTATTGGAGCATACTTTTTTGAGGACGAAAGAGGGCATGCGATGACGGTTAGAGCGAACAATTATTGCAGACTTTTTGGTGCCAGCTTTGCAAGAACTTCAAGGCAATACCTCGAGGATGTGGTTTCAACAGGATGGGGCCACATATCATATGGCTAGGGATAGAGCTGCTAAAAAATGTTTTTCCTGGAAAACTCATTTCGAAAAGGGGGGATATTGAATGGCCCCCACGTAGCCCCGATCTCTCTCCATGCGATTATCTTCTATGGGGCTACCTCAAATCGGTAGTCAACGGGAATAATCCGACCAATTTAGAGCAGTTGAAGAGGAACATTATTCAGGAAAGTAACAAAATACCGAGAACAACTTTTCAACGAGTTTTCCAAAATTTGCGACTTCGGTTCCAAGAGTGTCAAGCAGCCGAGGGAAGCCATTTGGACAACATTATTTTTAAGTCTTAAAAATTCCCATGCTTCTACTTTTTAAAAATACAAATGTATTTTTTTATGTTCCGTAGTTTTTTTTTAATTGAATATTTAAACCGCCAACACCCTTATGGCCCACCCTGTATAATAAAATAAAATTGTCCCTTTATACTTCTGAAGTTACAAATTGAGCTGCAATGCATTCCATGAGAAAAATGTTCAATAATTATCTACGAAACAATAGAATTTATTTCAAATTTTAGAGGTTTTTGACGCAATAGTTTTCTTTATATATGAGGTGCAATTTAGCACTAATAAGAACGATATATTTCAGCTTCATTATTAAGAAAATATTGCAATCTTTTAACCTGACTTTTGCGCATTTAACTTTTATCCATTCGCATGATTAATTCCGAAGAAGAGCGAATTCCCGGAATTCTGGGAAACTGAAATATTTTTCCCGATTTCACGAGAAATGAAAAATTACATTTCCTACGTGCCAGAGACTGACAGTTTGATGTAGATTTTAGACGGAAATAGCCGTTCGGTTCGTGGACTGAACTTTAAGATATGAACATGAATGATTTTTGGCGGTACATGCTTTTTTTTTTAAATCTCTCAATAAGTAAGTTTTGTTCGGTAAATGATTATGTACTTCAAATTACATCCGAGTTTTTGTTTTCCTGATTCCTGATGACTTAATTAAAAGCAGAAGATTAACTAAAATGAGGAAAAACATTTCTTATCCTACTGATTGAGAATTGTAAAATCTGATGTGCTAAAAAGTCGAAAAAGATAGCAGACAAATCAAATAAAAATCTGGGGACCAGCAATTTGCTGTAAAAGAAGATTTTAACAACAATCACATTTCTTAAAAGAATAACATTCTCCAAAATATACGTCTGTATTTAATTGTAACCGTATGAAGACAATTTCATAAAGAACACGAAGTTAGGATGAAATAGGATGGAAAAATTTATAAATTGAAAGTACCCGATGAATCGCTAATACAGTTTTGATATCTTGCAAACAATGACAGTTTGCAATGAATGTGTTTTTGAAAATTCGATTTTTATACATTAATTTGGGAAGTTTTTAACTATTCTAAGGCGAAATTTCTCTGTTTTTTTCAGTATTTTTTACACCAAACGAGGATTTAGGCGATCTCTTCAACATACTGATTATGAGGAAAGCTGCAGTTACCGCTACTGCTATCATCTCTTATAAAAGCCACATGTTACTCGCATATGCAGATGCCATAGACGTTATTGGCAGAAAACTGCGAGATGTTACTGCAACCCTCGAGGGCAAAATAAAGTTACTGATTTTAACGAACAAAGAGTCTATCCATTTGGGACGCTGTGTGAACGTTGACAACTATAATTTTGAAGTGGTGGTAGAATTCATCTATTTTGGTTCCGCTGTAAACAAAGTAAATGATGTCAGCATGGGCATAAAGAGGAGAGCATTGCTTGCTAACAGATGTTACTACGGGCTGAGCAAGCGATTCAATGATAAATCCCTCTCCCGACAAACAAAAATCCGACTTACCTTGGGTTGGATTTTGATGCAAGCGGATGAATCAGTACTGACAGTTTTCGAGTCGAGTGACTTGTTTGTCGCATGAACAATGAGCCGTATGAGCTACGCATTAATAAACGCGTTGGAAGAACCAGGCTATTACTATCGAAACTTGTTGCGACGGATTGGAGGAGAAGGGCAGAAGATCAAAGTGCTTGGATTTATATTCTGCAGGCGCCGTATAGTAGATAAATATGTCCATTCCATTTCCCTCCTAAAAAAATTTCATTTTATTTTTTGGGCCATTTGTATTGTTTTTTTTTTTTTGGAATATAATTTTTTCGACGATATTTCATAATATTTTTGGGGCCATGTTACCGATTTGTTGTTTTGGCTCTGTAGTTTATCAAGCCGTTTTATTAATTTTATTTAATTTTTAACAAGACACAAAAATGTGTATGGAAGATTATCAAACAATTGAGATGAAATAAAGTTTTCAACTGTACTCTGTTTTGTGGTTGGAGGGCGTATTCTTCTCAACTAGTGACTTGTTTGTCATCTAAGGAAGAAACTATGTAAAACAGTTTTAAATTTTGTTTTCGGATTTATAAGAATTTTGCTATTCACACCATTTGTTCCAGAACACATTTTTGAAGAAAGAAGCAGTAAATATTAATATGAATACGTTTTACAAATAATTGTCAGAATTAATTATTTGAAAAAATGTGCATTTTTCAATTTAATTTAATTATTTGAAAAAAATGTGAATTTTTCAAAGTAATTTTATAGGAAATGAATGATTTTTTTCTGTTTTTGTTTGATGTTTTATCTGCAATAATAACTTAATGGCAAATAACTTTTTTGTCTGAAGTTTTAAGCGGTACGAAAAGAAGAAATGCGACATTAGATTTAGTTAAGATAAAATGCTTTAGATTTGATGAATAACCATGATTGATTTATACGAACTGACAGGCAGATGGTGGTGCCAGTAGTTTAAAAAAAATATTTTGGTAAAAGTGCAAAATATTGGGTAGCAAAGTTTAAACAAGTCCAAACAAACTGCCTACACGACACTGTAGTGGTCAAAAATTGAGGTGTGCACGCCAGACACGTCGTATATTGATCGAAGATTTGAAGATGATGCAATAAAGTTGCATTTTTGCGTCCAATTATAACCAGAGACATGGGCCCACCGCTTTACACCAGAGACAAAGGAACAGTGGACTGGAATGAGAGAATTGTGTCCAACGAGGGCGAAGTCGGTTCCATCTGCAAGCAAAGTTATGGCGTCTGCTTTTTGGATGCGCATAGGATTATTTTTACTGATCAACTTCAGAAAAGAAAACCCGTCAACGGCGAATATTATGCTAATTTATTGCAGCGTTTAGGTGATGAAATGATGGAAAAGGGGACGCATTTGGTGAAAACGAAAGTGTTGTTTCATTAGAACAATGCTCCAGGTCACACATCCACTATTGCAATAGCCAAAATTAATGAGTTAAAGTTGGAATTGTTTCATCACGCACCTTATTATTATTTACCTCCCTCGGACTGTTTTATATTTCAAAACTTGAAAAAATGACTTTGTGGCAAAAAAATGTGCCAACAATGTATTGTTGTTATTATAAACAGGCTATAGAAGCTATTGTTTACCGCTGGAAAAAGTGTATCGAGCTAAAAGTATATTTTGTTAAAAAATAAACAAAATGTTTCCTAACTTCTTTGTTAAGTCGGCTTTGGGACCGCCCTCGTGTACAATTTATAATGCTTCGTAAATGTTGATTTAAAATATTAAAATCCATAGAAAATGTGCGAAATATTGAGAAACCATTTGGTACCTTAGAATTTTATTCAAATTAAATAAACTCAAAAATCTAAATGGTTTACTAAAAGTTATTAGAAACTTTTTAAAAGATAGATCATAAATCATATGTCAGTGCATATTGATGATGAAACCTCAACAGCTAGAAATATGTAATTTATACGAGTATATCCGATTTTACTATACTTCCAGTTTAAACTGTAACTTGTAATGCTGACTATTCAGCTAGTGATAGTTGACAAATTTCGAATGCAATTGTTAAAAAATGAGAAAATCGTTATTAATAACCAGCTCGGAAGTATTTTGATAAATAATACAAGACTTGCTCTTAATAAATCGCATAAACGAATACCTCTGAGAAATTCTTTCAATACAGAGACCAAACAAACGAATACAAAATTCTGTAAAGTATCTTGGAGTTAAATTAAAAAACAAACTAAATTTCAAAGAATGAGGTAGAGCATTAACCCATTACTCACCAGGAAGCAATAGTTTCATATTTAAAATGAAATGCTATTTTACGAAGTGTATATACTTCATATAATGACATATGAAGCTGCAAATAACACAAACTCAAATTTTTAAAATAATTCGCAAATTCTAACTCAACTTTAACTCAAGGATCTTCAAACCACAAATGCATACGGAATTTGTACAATTAACAGCATTTAGTTATTTTGTATCAAATCTCCTAAAATAGGCTTACTTAAAGTTCCTTTACATCTCATTCTTTGAAATATATAGAATATATTTAGAAAATATATATTGAAATATTAGTTTTAATTTGCTGCAATATTTAATGTAAAAATTCGTATTAATTATTTTTTCAATTTTATAACGATGATGGTTATAAATAAAAAACAGATATTCACACAAGTCTGATATTTCAACTTGGTGTTATTCCTTGAAATGAGACATCCCTTCACCCATCACACTTGGAAACAAAAGTTGTTCTGTCGTTTCAAAACGTAAAGTCGTTTATTAGACTCACAGTAAGCGGCATATAATATAATGTGTTTTAAAGCAGTACATATTTACGATGGCAATGTATGACGAACGCCTTTTACTTTTCTTTTACATAAAAACTTCAAGTTTGTCATAACAATTTTCCGAAGATAACACACAACCCACGTACAGTTTATTTAACATTCACTCTGCTTGAAATGTGTAATAAACATCTATTATGTAAAGCCAAATTGTCAATTGCTGGTTTTCGCTGTCAGGACAGAACTAATTTATCAGTTTTTCTTTTTATCGTAACAGGAATTAAGAAAACTTTTCGCAATGGGGAATTCCCCCATAAAAATTTATTAAAATTTGAAATATGTTGGGAAGTTTTACTTCGACAGGGTTGGTGGATGATGTATGTATGAGTATATCAAAAATTGAAATACACAGTATAGGTACATATAAATAAAATATGGAAGTATGTGATCTCCAACTTTTTAGCGGTTTGTAATCTTTAGTTAACACCAAAATAATAAATAAATAAACAATATCACACATAGTAGTCCAAGAAATTAAGGACCGCTTTAGATTAACGATTTTTTTTTCTGGCGATTGAACGAGTCTAGTAAATCTCTCTGAGGAATAACCGACAGTTTAGATTGTGTATCCTATAACTGTACCTAAGCGAGAGGTAATGTTTTGCAATCAAGATAGAAACAATATCAATGTTTCTGTTAAATTATAAGCTGGGTGCCTCAATGGGGTATGAACAAATGTCGAATTAGTCTGTTGTGTGTTGGTGTATGTAGAGATTGGTGCATACCACAACAATATTTAATTTAACTACCTTATATTCGAAACAAGGCCAGACATCAATAAGATGTTAAAATTAAAACTATTAAAACGTGAAAGGAAATGTGTGATAAACGGAGACTTCATTACACCTTCACCCGGAGGACTGAAGATATACATATATATCATTACACCCGACAAAAATTTAACACCCAGAAGGAAGCGTTTAACGTACCAAGTATCTTTGGAACAAATGGGTTCAGTGACCTTTTAAGTCGATTGAGCGAAGTCCGTCTGTCTGGCTGGCTAGCTGGTGGCTGGACGCAATAACCGCCGTAAATTTTTGTGGAATTTTTTAAAACTTGGCGCAGCCGGGGACTGTAAACTCATTTCTGGCATCTCCCATACAAATTGACCGATTTTCACTTTAGTTTTCTCCCTTTCACTTCTCGTCCATATCGTGCAGCATATTGTTTCATAATTTTTCATAAATTAAAAAAAAATCGACCGATTAACCGCACTTGCTTTGTACCTCCGATAAAAATGGATGATTCAACCAAGTATAATTCATACATTCCTACTTTGGCACCTTTCATTCAATTGCATTATATTCGGCGTAATTGAACTAGCATTAAGCAGTTAGTACTGCGAATGAAAATAGATTGCTCTGTTACGCCCTTAGGGCACCATATGTACAATATTCCTAGAGGAAGAAAGTTAAAATTTTGCTTTTTTTTGTGCTTTAATTCAGGGCATTTTTTGCAGCGGCATATGATGAAGTTGGTGAAGTTATAGGAAAGTCAGATTACCTGATTGAAATTTGTGTACTGGTTACTTCATTAAAATTCGATCGAATATGTACATGTAGTGTTCGCCCAGGAGACTTTCTGCAATGAGTTCAGTTGAACAATCTTAACGTTTCTGAATAACGGTTGTACTTTTCCAAACTATGAAACTAAAAAAAATTCAAAAATATGGTACAATTAATTAACTCCACATCTCGGAAGCGGAGCGTTAAAAATTATATTTTAAGGTTTCTAAAGAAATTCGGCAAAACGGTGCCATGCACATTTGCAGACGATGCTTCACATTTACCTTGCGAGTAACTTACCTCGTATGGAGGTTAAGAGATGAAGAAAATAAAATAATTTGTTGTCGTACGTAATGGTCAGTGCTTTTTATTTCAGCGATTTCTTTCTTGAGTTATATTTTTAATACGGTTAATACGCTGAATGGCTGGTAGACGTACGACAGCTATCGTAAATTTTTACGAAACATCTTAAAACTTGACACGATATTTTGATAGCTCGTAGCCGGGATATGTCGACCCAAACTTTATTGTATTGTATTGTCAACCAGCCCCTTATTGTACCTCCCATACAAAGTACAGATATTTCCTCTAAAATTTCTAATTTGTAGCCTGTTTTTCCCGTTTGTCTTACAACGTTTTTGTTATTACGAGATGTGTTCAAAAAATAAGGCGAATTTTCAAATTTCGCGAGCTACATTCGCCTTTCGATTATTATTTTTTTTATGTCGGTACAATCGTCTCGAAGAAATTTTGACAGTTTTATCCATATAGCATATTTAGTTTGTTTGTGAAAGGCATAAATAAGACAAGTGTTTGCGTGTTTGGCGATTTTCTGCCATAGAAAAAATGGATCAAAGAAGTTGCATCAAATTTTGTGTAAAAATGGAATTAAGTGCTCAAAAATACTTGAAATGTTGACAGTGGCATACGGTGAGAGTACTCTGAGTCAAAAAAATGTTTACAAGTGGTACAAGATTTTCACAGAAGGTCGAGAAGATGTGATGATGAAAATGTTGAGAAAGTGAAGAAAATTGTTATGGAGAATAGTCGAATCACAACTAGAGAAGTTGCTGATGATGTCGGCATATCTATTGGCTCATGCCATGCA
Source organism: Philornis downsi (assembly GCA_019455685.1). Classification (NCBI taxonomy): domain Eukaryota; kingdom Metazoa; phylum Arthropoda; class Insecta; order Diptera; family Muscidae; genus Philornis; species Philornis downsi. Next base: position 3,265,746 of record JAHXMU010000826.1, read on the forward strand.
ATCTTTTCGGAAATTTTGGGCATGAAGCGTGTAGCAGCGAAGTTCGTTAAAAAATTGCTGAGTTTTGACCAAAAATAACGTCGCATGAGCATCGCTCAGAAATTTTTGAATGACGTCAACGATGATCCAGATTTGCTTAAAAGGGTCATAACTGATGACGAATCATGGGTATATAGTTATGACATCGAAACCAAAGCCCAATCGCCCTAATGGAAGAGTCCAGGAGACTCAAAACCAAAAAAGCACGCCAAGTTCGATCAAATGTCAAGATTTTGGTCACTGTGTAAGATTATTTGGCAAAAACAACACCGTTATCATGCCTCAGCCACTGTATTCAGATTTGGCCACTGCGACTTTTTCCTGTTCCCAAGATTGAAGAGACCCATGAAAGGACGACGTTTTGCGACGATTGAAGAGATAAAAACCGAATCGCTAAAGAGAGCTCAGGGACGTACAAAAAAGTGCATATCAGAACTGTATTATATCTGAGGGGGACTACTTTGAAAGAGATAAAATAAAAATTGATGAATAAATAAATATTTTTCGAGAAAATTGAAAATTCACCTTATTTTTTTAACACACCTCGTATATTTTATCTTGTAGTGAATTCAGTCAAATTTGACAAAAGGCAATAAACAAATATAATTTCGTTGAGCTAAGGATGAGTCTTATTGGCGATGGGTTTAATTGTGATAAGCTTTCTGAATGCTCAATTACTAGAAGGTGAAGGTAATTGGTAGGCTATAAAAATTGGCCGACGCTCAAAATAAGGTAAATGATGTGATTATCTCCAAATTCTGCACCAAATTTACATTGTTGGACATAAAACCATCTACTCGCATGCGTAGAGTGAGTACCGAAGAAAATATATTAATGACAATCATGAAATGTCAATCGTTCTCGTTCGTTCCCAGTGATTGGGCATGTGTTACTCCCATAAGGAAAGTTTTGCACATAGATTTGGGTTCGAAAGCCTATAGAATTCATCTCACGCAAGAATTGAAGCTGAGTGACCTACCACGACATCTAATTTTTGGTGAATGGGCTTTACAAAAGCTCAACGAGAATCCGCTGTTTTATCGAAAAATTGTGTTCAGCGATGAGGCTCATTCCTTGCTGAACGGACATGTACACAAGCAGAACTGTCGCATCTGGAGTGATGAACAGCCACATGCCATACATGAATTACTGATGCATTCCAAAAAGACGTGGTGTGGTTTATGGGCTGGTGGTATCATCGGTCCATTTTTCTTCAAAGACGACCGTGGAAGAAACATTACCGTCGACGGCAAACGATATCGAGCCATGATACGGGGGTTTTTTTGTGCTCCAATTGACTGAGTTGAACTTGGTTGACATGTGGTTTCATCAGGACGTTGCTACATGCCACACTGCTCGTGAAACTATAGATATGTTGAGAGATAAATTTGCTGAGCAGCTTATCTCCCGATGCAAATTTGAGTGTTTTATTCGATTTAAAATAATGAATAAGAATTGTAGTGGAAAAATTAAACTTCGACTATTCTGTTAATTTATATGAGAGGTATCCGAAGGGTTAAGGCGATGCCTCCTTTTTTCGTTCTTAACATTTGGATCACCAAACGTGCGTCGCCAGCCACAAATCTTGCAAAATGTTAGCGTGTGTCAAATTTTAAAAAGTGTCCGTCAGTCAGCCAGGCAGACACACATTGCTTAAATAGCCATGAAACACATTTGGTCAAACACATTTTAGTACTTTAAATGCTTCCTTCTGGGCCTTATTTTTTACCGTATCAAATGATATATACATGCCTTCATTCCTGCGGGCGAAAGCATAATGAGCTGGAAGATCATCTGGTGACCTCTGGAAAGGGTTTTGCCAGTGTGGTTGATAAGCATCCCGAAACTATATACCATATCTTCCAAACGAAGAATTTCTGGAATCAAGTGTCATATCAGGCAGCCTTGACCAATTACTTTCTCACACCAACCTCGTGCCTTTGATATTAGTGAAGTCTAGATGGTGCTGTCATGACTTTGGCATTTATGAAATCTATATGGTCTTGAATATGATTAAGGAAAGCTTCAAGTTGACTAAATGATCGCAATAGAAAATAATAAACCAACGATTGTCAAGACGCAGCAATTGCCTTGGTTACCGCTCAAAATTATTCCTTTTTTTAGGTGGCAACAGTCTAATCATTGTATATATTCCTCAATGCTCAAAAAGGATTCTAGAAATGTAACATACATATCTATATTTTGATTTAAATTACTGCACTTTCTTCATATTAACAATGTATTAAAATTTTTTTGGGTAGTTCTCCTTATTTATGTTGACTTCTACCGTTATTGTCTGTTACTTCACTTTATCACTAATTTACACTTTAATTACAAACCCCATCCGTCATACATTCATTAAATGCCGATGTTGAAACAAAAGTTAAATGCTTTTAATGAAAATTAGCTGTACGTATTATGTCATATCCCAAGGGGTCAATTAACCTGCTACGACTATCGACACCAACGTTTAGTCTCAACCGTAATAGATTCCCAATTCAAATAAATTTAAATGCAAACACATACATACAATTACTTTCATTCGCACACCTACTCCCACGCATTTATGCGTGAGAGATACACGAGAGATACGGTAAACACGTAATATTCAGTCGCATCCTGATTTATCGGTTCCGATGACACCACAAGTGTGAATAGGCATTTTTTCCGTTGTGCGTGCGTAGGTGCGTTAAATGTTATTATAGGTATATCACACGACGTACGTACAGCTTCCACCGGAAGGGCGGATGTAATCAGATGGGAAGTAAACTCAAACGCTGTCAGTGTTTGCTCGCTAGCTCGTGCAGCGGACAGCGACTTTCGTCATTGACGGGAAATAGGTAATAAACAATTCGGAATTATTGCGCCCTTGAGTTTAGAGTACACCAAAGGGCACTGCGTCTGTACATACATTTTATTTTGGGCTGTAATTTATTTCGCTTCAATTGTGCTTATTCCACTTCAATTTGTGTCATTAACAGCTCTTCCAATGTATTTGTGGCCAAAAGGAATTACGACTAAATGATAAATGTTTTATCGATGAACAACCATTAATCCAGGTGCTGCAAATAAAGAACTAACAGTCTCTTGTTTACCATTTAAATGAATCTAGAATTAAAGAGAGTTAAGAAATACAACAGTTTATTCAGAGTTGTTTTTTAATTACTTTGCGATAAATGTAAAGCTTCCGTGCGAGTGGTTCTTACTTCTTTCTAACCAGTATTATAAATAAAGCCTTATACTTAGAAATGAAATTGATGCAAATACATATATTACAAGTCTCGATACCACTTCTTAATAACAGATTTTTAATAACTCAGAACATAATCCACAATAGGCGGCAATATTTAAGATTTAGTTAGAGCAACATTAATTTTTAAATTAAGCCTTAAATGTTAGATTCTAAACAACAAATGTTCCCAATTTCGGTATTTCTCTGCTTTTTTTTTTGCAGTTCAGTAAATTTTTCGAAATTACTTAAACTAGAAACTTCACCGATTATCTGATAGTTTTTATTTAGAAATATCCAAGTCAAATCTTACATTAGTTTTGGACCATATTCAACGTTTTTGCCATGAAAACGTTATTATTAAACCTTTAAGAAAAATTAATGAATTCGACCCTCAATCTTTAAGCGTTATTTTCAAAGTTGACATAAATCTGAATTAAGCCCCACTTTTTAGTTTTAATATTTCATTAATTATTATAATAATTAGTTATTATAATTATTATTATTGGGAAAAAAAAACGAAAACAGAATTTAGTGTTAGGTTTTTTTTTTGCATCAACGAAGGAAGGAGTAGTTAAAGAAATATGGATGACTGTTTAAAAAAAGTTTAAATGTTAACGAAGTTGTATTTGTTACCACACACATCCAGATCAGTTATGACGGCGACCCAATGAAAATTGTCAAACAAATTAATATCCAGAAACTCCACTTTCCGCACTTTCCCCTAAGGTAAACCGAAATGATTGCACCAGACTTTTTTTCATGGGGCTTTGTCAGGCAAGAAGTGCACAAAACGAAACCAAGGAATTTGGGTTAATTAAAGCAGTCCATTAGAACAATAATTGAAGCGATCACGACTTCAACCTTTCAGGCCACAATGAATAATTTTCCGACCAGGTGTCGCATTTAAGTGAATGAACGTTGAGGTAATTTACGGTCCATAATCTTCAAAACCAATTAGTTATATAAAATAAAATTGGATTTTCTATACAATAAAAAAATAATTAAATAATGTATAATACACTGATAAAAAAAAAGATATTTTAATTTCTTATTGTATTGCAATTGGTGTGCCACTGTGTATGACAAACGATATTAAAGAAGTGGGTTATCTTTCTTCGTGTTTGCCGCAATATTTAAGAATTAATTGCACCAACTTTCGGTTGTACATATTTTATGTAAGCAACAAAAAATTGAAAGCAATAGTTACGAGGAAGCCAAATTCCGAAAATCCAGAGAATCAGTAGTCAAAACTTTTGTGCATCATCAAGTCAAATTTGCAAAAGTTTTACAAACTTAGATGAACAAAACACAAACAGTCAATATTTTCCAATTATCCACTTTTGAAATCCGTGCCGAAGAAATGCTGACATACGACAACAAAGGCTTCTTTGAGATGTGAGGCAAGATTTATTTAGAGATACCTTTTCCAGCGGGAAATTTGTGTCCAGTATTATTTGTCATTTCATTATAAAAAACAATAAGGCGCGCAGTTTACAACACAACCCGTAACCTTATCGCATTGGTGCGAAAACAATTCGGTGAATAATTAATCACATCTACTGACTTCCCATATGGATTACGTTAACTCCAAAATCTATGGATAAGCCTTTTGCGATTGAAGAATTCAAAGCTCCAGTTACGCCAATATTTAGAAGATATGATCTTTAAAAAAAAAAAATATATATATAAACAACAGTTCTATTGTACGATGATAAAAACTATCCGTTTAAAATATGTATTTTAAAATTGACATTTTTCAAAAAACTGCTTATTAATGAATTACCCTTTAGATGGACATCGTGCAGCAAAAGCTACGGTACCGTCAATTCAAAGTATTTTTTTATTTATATCCACCAAATTTCAGCTTCCTCTCGGTTTTAAAATTGTTAATTTATGTATATCAAATATATCATAAGTTTTTATCCGATTCATATTTAAAAGAAAAATCCATTTTATATTTCAACTCGTTTCTTACTTGAATCCCACATAGATTCGGTACGTTTCTCTATCAAAACTTAATGAATTAGCTATTTTGGTATAGTTTTATGTGGTTACGTTTCTCAATTTAAATTAGATCGAAACCTTGACGTTGCTTGTTTCTAAGGAGAGAAAAAGTTGTGTATGGTAAAAATTACATTTATATTATTGTAACGTTTTTGGTGTATGAAATGATACAGACCTACATTGCTTTGAGTGAAGGTATAAAAATGTAAAGCTCTTTCAAGAAGGCCGAGTTTGTATTGGACGGATTTGAATGGATGCTCACTCCAATAAAATCAGTTTCCATAATAATGGACGATATGTAAAACACTATACGTGTACTTCTATATTTGGAGGTTGGTGATGTGATATTACACATACTGGAGCATATTGAGATCTAAAGCAAAGTTCAACTGACATCACAGTACCAAAATATATTTTATCTTTAGACGTACCAATGTTGCACAAAAACAACAGCCAACAAAAAGCTCAAAACGTGTCGTTGTTGAGAAATTTTATATCATTGCGTGTCCAGAATCGGCTATTCCCGTCTTTTATCATAAAATCAATAATAATTTAAATGAAACACCAAAAAACAGACGAAACTTAGTTGTAGCCGAAAAAGGTTTCGATTTTGTTTTTTCTTTTTTTTTAACATAATATTGTAAAGTTTGGTGGGAAGACACTAAATTGGGTAATAAAATTGGTCCAATATCATAAGATGTATTAAGTGAACTTATGGAATTGTTAATTCAAAATTAACTGTTTAAATCAATTTTTGGCAATGCGGTCATTTTGGATAGGAGGTACTAAGAGAGAAACGGAGAGTTTGCTCTTTTCATTCACAGAGAGATATAAACAAACAATTTTAATAAACAATATCTATATCTTCTTCTTCTATATATATAAAAATAATTATCATTGTGTTAGTAATTGATGTTCTCTGGAATGCGTGAACCGATTTTGTTTCTGCAAAGTGCATATTAAAGCTGAAGTTAATACCAAGGTTTTTATGTATGAACGCTTTCTGTATTTGTATTGGTTCATGAATTACAGTCATTTTAGTGACTGTATTTAGTCCTAAAATTTAGTGATAAAAAAGTTAGCTCAATGAATTATTATGCATATCGTCTTATGGTCCGTCAAAATGATACTAACCATATTTTTCATTGTCGTAGACTTTTCCATCAATTTGTTGTTGATATGTACGCTAAAATTGAAAGTGAACGACTAAATTTCATACAGTTTAATCAGAAGAAATTACGTTCGGAGGAGTATATTCATTTGCGTGATGCTATAAATAATGACGGTAATGTTAATGATATTGGGAAAATGACCATTTTGCCTTCAACGTACACAGGCAGCCCACGTCATATGCTTGAGTAGGCGCAGGATGCAATGACGGTCGACCAGATTTATTTATAACATTTACGTGTAATCCGAAATGGAGTGGCATCAAAGATAATTTATTTGTTAGCCAAATTCCAGTTGACCGCCATGATATCACTGCCCGTGTTTTTAAGCAAAAATTGAAAGCGCTTATGGATTTTATCGTGAAATCTGAAGTGTTTGGTGAAGTCAAGTGCTGGATGTATTCTCTGGAGTGGCAAAAGCGTGGTTTGCCACACGCTCACATATTAATATGGTTACAGAATAAAATCACACCGGATGAAGTTGACAATGTGATATGTGCTGAAATTCCAGATCAAATAAGTGATCCTGAATTATATGGTGTTGTTGTGCAAAATATGATACACGGTCCATGTGGAGCATTCAATATTAACTCACCATGTATGCTTGATGGAAAATGCAGTAAACGTTATCCAAGAGCTTTGGTTTCGGATACAATCACTGGAAATGATGGTTACCCATTATATCGTCGTCGATCAACTGAAGATAATGGTAGATCAATTACCATAAGAGTAAAAAAATCAAAATGTTGTCGTCGGTAACCGTTGGGTTGTGCCTTTCACCTTTATTGTCGAAAGTATTCAAAGCTCATATTAATGTCGAATACTGCAATTCTGTCAAGTCCATTAAATACATTTGCAAGTATGTGAATAAAGGTAGTGATATGGGCGTGTATGGATCAACTGATTCAAATAGAAATGACGAAATACATCTGTATCAAATGGGGCGTTACATTAGCAGTAATAAAGCGATTTAGCGTATTTTTTCATTTCAAACTCACGAGAGATATTCAGCTGTTGTTCATTTAGCTGTTCATCTTGAAAGTGGCTAACGTGTGCATTTCACTACCGAAAATGCTGCACAGAGAGCTCTATCACCATCTCATACAACTCCAACTGCATTTTTTAAATTGTGTGAAGTTGATGCTTTTGCCAGAACATTATTGTACACAGAAGTGCCAACGTATTTTACGTGGAATGTATCAAAAAAGGCTTTGGGGCGTATTTATACTGTTCACCCAAATAATGCTCAGTGTTTTTGTTTACGTTTGCTGTTAATAAACGCACGTGGTCCAACATCATTTCGACACTTAAGGACAGTCAATGGAGTTCTGTGTACGACATATCGACAAGCGTGTCAACAGCTCAATTTATTGGAAAACGATATTCATTGGGAACAAACACTTGCAGACGCAGCAGTTGTTGCTCATCCTTATCAAATTCGAGCTTTGTTTGCAATTATTTTGTCTACCTGTTTTCCATCGAATCCATCTGAAATGTGGACAAAATTTCAAGACTGCCTATCGGAAAATATACTGTTTCGAGTGCGTCAAGAAAATCGTAATCCGGGAATGGATTTCAGGCCAGAAATTTACAATGAAGCGTTGATTTGCATTGAAGATTTCTGTTTGTCGATTGCTAATAAGCTATTAGCACAATTGTCAATGGCATCACCTAATCGAGCAATGCATGACATTTTTGAGTTAGAACTGCAACGTGAACAACAATACGATCGCAACGCATTAAATGCTATTGTTCACGCAAAACTTTCCACATTGAATGCGAACCAAAAAAAGGCGTACGATACTATTATGCAAGCTGTCAATAGTGAAGCCGGTGGATTTTATTTTCTGGATGCACCAGGAGGCACCGGAAAAACTTATTTAATTTCATTGTTGTTGGCAACGATACGTTCCCAGAATCAAATTGCATTGGCATTGGCGTCTTCTGGCATTGCAGCCACTTTGTTAGATGGTGGCCGGACCGCACATTCTGCTTTAAAATTGCCATTGAATTACCAAGTTAATGAAACACCGACATGCAACGTTTCAAAAACATCTGCAACGGCAAAATTATTGAAAAGTTGCGGTATCATTATTTGGGATGAATGCACTATGGCGAATAAGAAATCTGTCGAAGCTTTGGAAAGAACAATGAAAGATCTCCGAGGTAATTCAGAGTTGTTTGGTGGTGCGTTGATTTTATTGTCAGGTGATTTTAGGCAAACATTACCAGTCATTCCTAGATCAACAGCAGCCGATCAAATTAACGCTTGCTTAAAGTCTTCATATTTATGGAAATTTGTTAAAACATTGAAACTTACTACCAACGTTCGTGTTCGGTTGCAGAATGATCCATCTGCTGAGAAGTTCTCTAACCAGTTGCTGAAAATTGGGAATGGTGCAATTCCTGTTGATGACACTGGATAGATAACATTGCCAAATGCTTTTTGCCGTTTCGTACAGTCAAAAGAGGAATTGATTGAAAGCGTTTTCACTAACATTGCACAACAATATACATGCCATGCATGGTTGAGTGACAGAGCAATTTTAGCCGCAAAGAACAAAGATGGTAGTGAATTAAACATGGCTATACAATCAAAGATTCCTGGCGAATTGGTGTCGTACAAGTCTGTCGATACTGTTACCAATGAAGAACATGTTGTGAATTATCCAACAGAATTTTTGAATTCGTTGGGCTTACCAGGATTGCTTCCGCATAATCTTCAATTGAAAGTTGGAGCAACTATTATAATGCTTCGCAATATCAATCAACCCCGTTTGTGTAATTGAAGCTACTATTTTAACTGGAAAATTCAACGGCGCAGATGTATTCATTCCACGCATCCCAATGATTCCCTCTGATCTACCATTTGAATTTAAACGACTTCAGTTTCCTGTTCGCCTTGCGTTTGCGGTTACCATTAATAAGGCGCAAGGCCAATCCTTAGGAATTTGTGGAGTGAATTTAGAGTCTCCAGTTTTCTCACATGGACAGTTGTATGTAGCCTGTTCGCGCGTTGGCAAACCATCGCTTTTGTATATTTACACCGAAAACGGAAAAACAACAAATGTTGTTTACCACAAAGCATTACAATAAAAATAATTTATCACTGATTTGAATTCGAATTTATATTTTTATTTTCTTTCTTGAACTACGAATTGTGCCGAAACAACAACTTTGAAGGCAAAACGAAGTTTGCCGGGTCCACTAGTTCTGAAACACCTTTGGCCAAAAAGTACTTCGTACTTTAAACACTTATTTTGCAGTAACAGTCGAGAGGCGGTTTTCGGCGGCATAATACGCTGTAAGCCATACCTGGTTTAAACTGCGAAGCCTGGTTTAAATCAATCGTCTGAGATCGTTTGATTTTGAACCTTTGAACATTACGCGCTGAAACGATATAAGATTAACGACGTTTTTTCTTTACCATTTCCTTTTTTCACTAGAGAGACAATTTGCCTGATACAACAATGAGAATGCAAGGCCGCCAATAACTAAAACATGTTGTCTGACACAATCACTTGCGCCAAGTTGATTCTGAATGTCAACTACCAAACCGCTAGACACCTAAGGTAGTGTTCTCCTTTAACAAGAAGCAGATATTCCTAATGAAATATCGTAACAATGGAGTCGACAACATACCTATATAGACGCATGCCCGTATTTACACGGAGGGTCACGAATCGTCTTACTGTCAACTGTCAATGGGAAGCGTTATTTAAAGATGTTGAATTGGTTTTTTTAACCAGAACTGCGCCGAAGACGTATCCGTTTCGACAGCATTTATTTCCAGCAGCCGCTTACATTGCCAGAACGTTTATGGCGGAGTTGCAACGAAAATTTTCAAACAAATTAAGATCCAGAAACGCCATTTTCCGCTGGTCTCCAAGTTCACTTGGCCTGATTGCACCAGACTTTTTTATGGGGTTATGTCAAGCAAGAGTTGTACAAAATAAAACTAAGGAATTTGACTGATTTAAAGCAGTCCATTAAAACCATAAAAAAAAAATTGACACAATTATTAGCTTTAGGCATTATTAATGGCAAAAAAGGGACTGAAATAGTATCATGATGTGGCAGAAACTAAAATCATGAAGCTATGTTTGTTAACGCCAAATTAAAGAGAAAACAATTGGAACGTCACGTAAAAAATGACTGAACTCGAAATAATCAGTGGATTCCTTTTAGATCATAGTCCCGAAGTTAGGAGGTATTTTTGAATAATTTGCACGAATTCAAACAGGAAATAAATGGGTCAAAATCGAACTAGTCTAGATCTAAAGACCGGGACATGACTTAAAATTGTGCTGGAAGAATAACAAATTGAATCTGCAAAGTAGCATCGATTCGCTCCGCTACGGCATGAACCCAATGGTAAGAGAAGTCAGATTCCAACACAAAGATATCCGTAGGCAACTTGCCTATCCACTGATCATAATACATGAAACTGTATTCATCACGTGGCAATACAGTCCGTTTTCATTCGCAGAACTAAGTTTAACAAAAACTTATTGACAGTCTACAACTTAGAGATTACGAGGGAAAAAATAAATTTCGACAAATAGGTCAATTTGTATTATATATTTTACAAGTGATGCAGCAATGCCGTCCCTTCCTATTGCCAGAACTAAGCTTACGAAACGTATGCTTGCAGCCTATTTAGTTCGTAAAAAAAAGTGAATTTAGAAAATCGGTCAATTTATATAAAAGACTCTAAAAGGGCTGGGTTGGTATAGTTCATTTACAATTCCCGGCTATGATCTGGAAAAATATCAAGTCATTATGATCTGGGAAAATTGCAAGTTTCAAAAAGTTTCGTAAAGATTTACATCAGCTATCGTGTCTACCAGCCAGCCAGCCTGCCAGCTAGCCGGACAGACATCGACTTAAAATAACATGAAACACATTTGGTTAAAATAAAATAAATCAGTAAATATCGAGATAGTAGAAAGGACTCATGATAGTCCTAATTGCTTAAGCATAATATATATATATATATACATATACTAGTGGACCCGGCAAACTTCGTTTTGCCTTCAAAGTTGTTGTTTCGGCACAATTCGTAGTTCAAGAAAGAAAATAAAAATATAAATTCGAATTCAAATCAGTGATAAATTATTTTTATTGTAATGCTTTGTGGTAAACAACATTTGTTGTTTTTCCGTTTTCGGTGTAAATATACAAAAGCGATGGTTTGCCAACGCGCGAACAGGCTACATACAACTGTCCATGTGAGAAAACTGGAGACTCTAAATTCACTCCACAAATTCCTAAGGATTGGCCTTGCGCCTTATTAATGGTAACCGCAAACGCAAGGCGAACAGGAAACTGAAGTCGTTTAAATTCAAATGGTAGATCAGAGGGAATCATTGGGATGCGTGGAATGAATACATCTGCGCCGTTGAATTTTCCAGTTAAAATAGTAGCTTCAATTACACAAACGGGGTTGATTGATATTGCGAAGCATTATAATAGTTGCTCCAACTTTCAATTGAAGATTATGCGGAAGCAATCCTGGTAAGCCCAACGAATTCAAAAATTCTGTTGGATAATTCACAACATGTTCTTCATTGGTAACAGTATCGACAGACTTGTACGACACCAATTCGCCAGGAATCTTTGATTGTATAGCCATGTTTAATTCACTAACATCTTTGTTCTTTGCGGCTAAAATTGCTCTGTCACTCAACCATGCATGGCATGTATATTGTTGTGCAATGTTAGTGAAAACGCTTTCAATCAATTCCTCTTTTGACTGTACGAAACGGCAAAAAGCATTTGGCAATGTTATCTATCCAGTGTCATCAACAGGAATTGCACCATTCCCAATTTTCAGCAACTGGTTAGAGAACTTCTCAGCAGATGGATCATTCTGCAACCGAACACGAACGTTGGTAGTAAGTTTCAATGTTTTAACAAATTTCCATAAATATGAAGACTTTAAGCAAGCGTTAATTTGATCGGCTGCTGTTGATCTAGGAATGACTGGTAATGTTTGCCTAAAATCACCTGACAATAAAATCAACGCACCACCAAACAACTCTGAATTACCTCGGAGATCTTTCATTGTTCTTTCCAAAGCTTCGACAGATTTCTTATTCGCCATAGTGCATTCATCCCAAATAATGATACCGCAACTTTTCAATAATTTTGCCGTTGCAGATGTTTTTGAAACGTTGCATGTCGGTGTTTCATTAACTTGGTAATTCAATGGCAATTTTAAAGCAGAATGTGCGGTCCGGCCACTATCTAACAAAGTGGCTGCAATGCCAGAAGACGCCAATGCCAATGCAATTTGATTCTGGGAACGTATCGTTGCCAACAACAATGAAATTAAATAAGTTTTTCCGGTGCCTCCTGGTGCATCCAGAAAATAAAATCCACCGGCTTCACTATTGACAGCTTGCATAATAGTATCGTACGCCTTTTTTTGGTTCGCATTCAATGTGGAAAGTTTTGCGTGAACAATAGCATTTAATGCGTTGCGATCGTATTGTTGTTCACGTTGCAGTTCTAACTCAAAAATGTCATGCATTGCTCGATTAGGTGATGCCATTGACAATTGTGCTAATAGCTTATTAGCAATCGACAAACAGAAATCTTCAATGCAAATCAACGCTTCATTGTAAATTTCTGGCCTGAAATCCATTCCCGGATTACGATTTTCTTGACGCACTCGAAACAGTATATTTTCCGATAGGCAGTCTTGAAATTTTGTCCACATTTCAGATGGATTCGATGGAAAACAGGTAGACAAAATAATTGCAAACAAAGCTCGAATTTGATAAGGATGAGCAACAACTGCTGCGTCTGCAAGTGTTTGTTCCCAATGAATATCGTTTTCCAATAAATTGAGCTGTTGACACGCTTGTCGATATGTCGTACACAGAACTCCATTGACTGTCCTTAAGTGTCGAAATGATGTTGGACCACGTGCGTTTATTAACAGCAAACGTAAACAAAAACACTGAGCATTATTTGGGTGAACAGTATAAATACGCCCCAAAGCCTTTTTTGATACATTCCACGTAAAATACGTTGGCACTTCTGTGTACAATAATGTTCTGGCAAAAGCATCAACTTCACACAATTTAAAAAATGCAGTTGGAGTTGTATGAGATGGTGATAGAGCTCTCTGTGCAGCATTTTCGGTAGTGAAATGCACACGTTAGCCACTTTCAAGATGAACAGCTAAATGAACAACAGCTGAATATCTCTCGTGAGTTTGAAATGAAAAAATACGCTAAATCGCTTTATTACTGCTAATGTAACGCCCCATTTGATACAGATGTATTTCGTCATTTCTATTTGAATCAGTTGATCCATACACGCCCATATCACTACCTTTATTCACATACTTGCAAATGTATTTAATGGACTTGACAGAATTGCAGTATTCGACATTAATATGAGCTTTGAATACTTTCGACAATAAAGGTGAAAGGCACAACCCAACGGTTACCGACGACAACATTTTGATTTTTTTACTCTTATGGTAATTGATCTACCATTATCTTCAGTTGATCGACGACGATATAATGGGTAACCATCATTTCCAGTGATTGTATCCGAAACCAAAGCTCTTGGATAACGTTTACTGCATTTTCCATCAAGCATACATGGTGAGTTAATATTGAATGCTCCACATGGACCGTGTCTCATATTTTGCACAACAACACCATATAATTCAGGATCACTTATTTGATCTGGAATTTCAGCACATATCACATTGTCAACTTCATCCGGTGTGATTTTATTCTGTAACCATATTAATATGTGAGCGTGTGGCAAACCACGCTTTTGCCACTCCAGAGAATACATCCAGCACTTGACTTCACCAAACACTTCAGATTTCACGATAAAATCCATAAGCGCTTTCAATTTTTGCTTAAAAACACGGGCAGTGATATCATGGCGGTCAACTGGAATTTGGCTAACAAATAAATTATCTTTGATGCCACTCCATTTCGGATTACACGTAAATGTTATAAATAAATCTGGTCGACCGTCATTGCATCCTGCGCCTACTCAAGCATATGACGTGGGCTGCCTGTGTACGTTGAAGGCAAAATGGTCATTTTCCCAATATCATTAACATTACCGTCATTATTTATAGCATCACGCAAATGAATATACTCCTCCGAACGTAATTTCTTCTGATTAAACTGTATGAAATTTAGTCGTTCACTTTCAATTTTAGCGTACATATCAACAACAAATTGATGGAAAAGTCTACGACAATGAAAAATATGGTTAGTATCATTTTGACGGACCATAAGACGATATGCATAATAATTCATTGAGCTAACTTTTTTATCACTAAATTTTAGGACTAAATACAGTCACTAAAATGACTGTAATTCATGAACCAATACAAATACAGAAAGCGTTCATACATAAAAACCTTGGTATTAACTTCAGCTTTAATATGCACTTTGCAGAAACAAAATCGGTTCACGCATTCCAGAGAACATCAATTACTAACACAATGATAATTATTTTTATATATATAGTTTGCCGGGTCCACTAGTATATGTATATATATATATATATTATGCTTAAGCAATTAGGACTATCATGAGTCCTTTCTACTATCTCGATATTTACTGATTTATTTTATTTTAACCAAATGTGTTTCATGTTATTTTAAGTCGATATCTGTCCGGCTAGCTGGCAGGCTGGCTGGCTGGTAGACACGATAGCTGATGTAAATCTTTACGAAACTTTTTGAAACTTGCAATTTTCCCAGATCATAATGACTTGATATTTTTCCAGATCATAGCCGGGAATTGTAAATGAACTATACCAACCCAGCCCTTTTAGAGTCTTTTATATAAATTGACCGATTTTCTAAATTCACTTTTTTTACGAACTAAATAGGCTGCAAGCATACGTTTCGTAAGCTTAGTTCTGGCAATAGGAAGGGACGGCATTGCTGCATCACTTGTAAAATATATAATACAAATTGACCTATTTGTCGAAATTTATTTTTTCCCTCGTAATCTCTAAGTTGTAGACTGTCAATAAGTTTTTGTTAAACTTAGTTCTGCGAATGAAAACGGACTGTATTGCCACGTGATGAATACAGTTTCATGTATTATGATCAGTGGATAGGCAAGTTGCCTACGGATATCTTTGTGTTGGAATCTGACTTCTCTTACCATTGGGTTCATGCCGTAGCGGAGCGAATCGATGCTACTTTGCAGATTCAATTTGTTATTCTTCCAGCACAATTTTAAGTCATGTCCCGGTCTTTAGATCTAGACTAGTTCGATTTTGACCCATTTATTTCCTGTTTGAATTCGTGCAAATTATTCAAAAATACCTCCTAACTTCGGGACTATGATCTAAAAGGAATCCACTGATTATTTCGAGTTCAGTCATTTTTTACGTGACGTTCCAATTGTTTTCTCTTTAATTTGGCGTTAACAAACATAGCTTCATGATTTTAGTTTCTGCCACATCATGATACTATTTCAGTCCCTTTTTTGCCATTAATAATGCCTAAAGCTAATAATTGTGTCAATTTTTTTTTATGGTTTTAATGGACTGCTTTAAATCAGTCAAATTCCTTAGTTTTATTTTGTACAACTCTTGCTTGACATAACCCCATAAAAAAGTCTGGTGCAATCAGGCCAAGTGAACTTGGAGACCAGCGGAAAATGGCGTTTCTGGATCTTAATTTGTTTGAAAATTTTCGTTGCAACTCCGCCATAAACGTTCTGGCAATGTAAGCGGCTGCTGGAAATAAATGCTGTCGAAACGGATACGTCTTCGGCGCAGTTCTGGTTAAAAAAACCAATTCAACATCTTTAAATAACGCTTCCCATTGACAGTTGACAGTAAGACGATTCGTGACCCTCCGTGTAAATACGGGCATGCGTCTATATAGGTATGTTGTCGACTCCATTGTTACGATATTTCATTAGGAATATCTGCTTCTTGTTAAAGGAGAACACTACCTTAGGTGTCTAGCGGTTTGGTAGTTGACATTCAGAATCAACTTGGCGCAAGTGATTGTGTCAGACAACATGTTTTAGTTATTGGCGGCCTTGCATTCTCATTGTTGTATCAGGCAAATTGTCTCTCTAGTGAAAAAAGGAAATGGTAAAGAAAAAACGTCGTTAATCTTATATCGTTTCAGCGCGTAATGTTCAAAGGTTCAAAATCAAACGATCTCAGACGATTGATTTAAACCAGGCTTCGCAGTTTAAACCAGGTATGGCTTACAGCGTATTATGCCGCCGAAAACCGTCTCTCGACTGTTACTGCAAAATAAGTGTTTAAAGTACGAAGTACTTTTTGGCCAAAGGTGTTTCAGAACTTTCTTCCGAAATTCAATTTTTTCCTTGTGACTCCTATTTTCTATATTGCTACAACCTCACTTTTGCAATTCAATGGTTTTGCAGTGCTTGATACAATTTGAAAAAATCAACCGATTAACCTCTTCTCTTCGGGTATCTCCCACACAAATGACGGATTTGACCCATACATTCTTATATTCGCATCTTTCGTTTAGTCACATATTTTAAACCATATGCTCGTATTCCTAGATTCGTACTTTCAACTGCAGTAAACTCAATACAATTTAGCAAACATCGTGCATTTAGTAAAATTTACCCTGCAGATGAAAATGATCTAAATTACGATTTGCGTCAATTCTGAACATATATTGACGGGAACTTGTGTTTTTACCACGCCCTTTTTGTCACTCCTCACGCCTTTACACCAAGGCGAAAGAACTTTGGGTAAATGTGTACGTAAGTTAGTCCATCTGGTTGAAATTTCTGCACTGATTTCAAATTTCTGACTTATGCTGGAAGTCGTACTGTTTGGGAATGTGTTTAATGCAAATTATTGATAGATTTGTTGAAGTTGAACAGACTTCGGTTGACAACTACCCACTTATAATTTATTTGGTTTTATCTACGATTTCATTGCTTTGTTATTCATTTAAATATGAGATATAAGTACAACATAAAAATTTTATGTTAGTAAATAAAAATGGGCGAAAGCAAAATTACGTTCTAGATATGGGCTGGATATTCCAGACAAACGTCGTTTGAGGCGAGCCACAGCTCCACAACCATACGAGTACATATCTTTACTCCCATTGTAAAATCTACAAAGTAATAGCCATCTTACGACTTCCGGTTCCACTTTTGCAAATTGTTTTATCTTCGACATATATTCTTATGTAGTTAAATTTTTATAAATAACAATTTTTGTTTTTAATTCTTACGTTTTATTAACTTACAGTTCATAATGTTTGCAAACAAACATCGCATCCTTACGAATGCAAAACAATTACGAATGAGTTAGTATCTGTTTACGTTCAGAGATCTCGTAAAACATTTCAATTAATTGGCAGCCTTGTCAAATGCTATTTTAGCTCATCGTTTTTCACGTCCTCCCCCATTCCTTTTCACCCTTCTAGTTTCCTCTGTAGAAACATGACATCATTTCTGCCACGCATTCCTTCGCCCAATTTATGATGAAAGTAAGCGCGTAAAACGTTTTTCTCATCTTTTTTACTTATGTTCTTCGTGTACTGCATTTACTGTTGTTGACTTGAGCTTAAATTAAGCTCAAACTACATCGACAAACTTCGCCGACCTCATCACCCCAGCATCAAGAACAGTGCAACTTCGCTTGTGTATGGCACAAAACTGAGGCTGGTGTTGATGTTGATGGCTGGCAGGAATGCCAGGATATTCTGTCATTACATTCAATATTTTATGAACCATTAAAAGTTTGTAGATTTTTATGGCCATTTTGCATAAAATAATCTCAGTCGTTTAACTTAACGTTTATCACGTAAGTATTGCAGCTCATAACATGATTATGCTCCATTCTCAAGCACACAGCAATTTGACTTTCAAACTGACATACATGGTAAACCTGAATTAGGGTGATGAAACCCTAACCGGTTAACCGATACTATTATAATGCTAGATCTGGATTTCAAAGCGATAGAATGTAATCGTTTACGTTGCCAGCCACAATAATACTGCTTCAATAGACGTTTTTCAAAGTGTCCGACATTTTACCATTTCTAACACATCAGTTTTAGATACTTTTTATTAAGTTAATGTTGAAATATTACAATTTTAAATTGATACTGGTTGTTTCTGGTTCTCTGTGGTAAACAAAAACCCAACCTTTATGTTGGTACAACAAAGTGAGAGATACCAAAAGGGGCGTGTTAATTGGCTACGTTCTTATCACAACAATATTTCGAATGAAAACACAATAAAAAGAAAACAACATTTTAGCATTTAATAAATGCCTGATGTAAACTAAGTTATACTGAATTTAGTGCAATTGAAAGAGAGACATGCATCTAAGAATACGTGGGTTAAATTGGACAATTTGTATGGGAGCTATCAGAGAGGACGTGATGAACTTTTACCAATCATTAAGTGAAATATAATTGACAAATTTTTAAAGAAACCGCAAACTACGAATTAGGGATGACCAAGGAAAAATTCAATTTTGTTAAATCAGCCAATTTACATATATATGGCATTTTATTCTTGTAACTTAGTTACTAAATTAATCATGTGTACCACATTTGACACAATTCATCACAACTGTTAGGGTATTTTCTATTGGATTAAATTATTAATTCACATGAGGGGTACGCAACGGTCATTATAAACCAGTTAAATAGACAATCCGTATAGAAATTTCAATCAGCTAAACTGACTTGCTGACTTCAAATGTGACAGAAAGCGTCAATCTTATTCACAGAACTGCGTACGCTAAATTATACTGACACATATTATTTTTTTTTAAATTTTATGAAGTATTATAACGAAATACAGGGTGGCGCAATAGAACGTGCATATTGCATCATCTTTTTTTGCGGGGTAGAAAAGGCGCGGGCGGGGGGGCGCTTGCATCGTTGGGTTGGCGGGCTCATGGAGTTTTAGTCGCTATGAATCACTTCGACGGGAAGCGTCGCGCATTTTGCGTGCGCGCATTTTACGAGAACTCTCGTTCATATATTGCTACTAGGCGACTACATTGTGCTGAATATGGACTACGGCGAATTAGTGAAGCTCCGAGTGCTAATTTAATTAAAATATGGGTAAAGCGTTTTGAAGAGACCGGTTCAACATTTAAACCACAAGCAAATGGTCGCCCAAGAACATCTAGGACCGAAGACAATGTTGAGAGAGTTATGGAGTCAGTACGAGGAAATCCACAAATGCCGACTGGCAAGAGATCGTCTGTCTTACAATTATCGCGACGAAGTTTGCAACGAATTTTAACATTGGATCTTAAACTGCATCCATATGAGCTGTAATTAACACAAGAATTGAAAGAGTCTGACTTCATAGCAAGGCTCGCATTTGCTAATGAAATGCTTAATCGATTTTCCAATTTTAACAATATCCTTTTCTCTGACGAGGCTCATTTCCTTGTGAATGGGTTCGTAAACCGTCAAAATTGTCGTCACTGGAACAGAGAAAATCCCAAAATCAAACACCAGAAACCATTGCATAGTCCTAAAGTGAGAGTATGGGCAGCAATCTCTGGCAGAGGAAAAATTGGTCCTTTTTTCTTCGAAAATGCGCGGGGCCAAAACGTCACGGTTAATATGGAACGCTATGTTGAGATGTTGGACGGATTTTTGGCTCCAGAAATTGAAAGTTCAAGAATAGTGAATTCCATAACTTGGTTCCAACAAGATGGAGCTACCTGTCACACTTCAAATGACTCCATTGCGGTGGTGAAGCAGATGTTCCCTGGCAGACTGATTTCGAAAAGAGGTGATATCCCATGGCCCCCACGTAGTCCAGACTTGACGCCTCTTGACTTTTTTTGTGGGGATACCTCAAACACAAAGTCTATATTAATAATCCAAGAAACATCGTTCAACTCAAGGAGAATATCCGTGGTGAAATGGCAGCCACTACGCCAGTATCACTGAAGAATGTTTTCAATAATTTTCGTTTGCGGTTAGAGGAGTGCCGTCGTAGAGAGGGTCAACATTTGGATGAGGTTTTTTTTTTAAATAAACTCCATTTATTACTCTACAATGCCTTAGATTTATTTTAACCATACCTTTTGTATTTATTTTTTAATCTATTTTTTAAATATGCACGTTCTATTGCGCCACCCTGTATAATTGACATTAGCACTGGCATGTAATTGGTAGTAGGATTTTGGACCGTTATCGTGCCCACCAGCCAGCTAGGCAGGCGGTCATCACGCAATCTACTTCAAAAGTCACTACTTTAAACGCATCCACCCATCTTTCTTTGAACAGCTGTCACACACATTTTCAGTAGACGAAGGCTGGAATACATGCATGCATACTGCAATTAGGACGATCGCCTTTATCCCTGTCATGGGATGCAAGAGAATTTATTTATTTATTGTTGTAGTAAAAACATAATTAAAAGGAAATCGGACTATTTACATAATTAAAAAAAAAAAAAACAAAGTTGGAAAGCACCTGTGATGTCAGAAGGAATCCGTGAAGAACGAAAAGGAAAGAAACGTAAAGGCCTTCTACAGAGTATTCCAGCGATAGGTTTAAAGCATTCAGCATTCTATGCAGAACGTTTTGTTTTTGTTTTTGTGCTTTCCGACTCTTAACGCGCTGAAACCGGTTGGAGGTAATTCGGAAAAATCGAGTTATTTTATTACTTCAACGAAAAAATATTTTTTAAGCATTTAGTGAAATTGGTTGTTTAAAACGTCGTAAAATGTTAAAAAAAGAAATCAAAAGTGTGATAAGTTATTTAATACTGTCGAAGATCATGAACGTTGTTTGCTTTGAATTTGCAAAAAAAAAAAAATTAGATATGCTGCCATAACACTGTCCTCGAAGAAAAAAGGTTTCAGATAACGCAGGGACTTTACGTAACAAAATTTCGAAAATTCAGCAGTAAATACAAATATTAGTAGTCGTACCAAAAGTACGAGGTGGTCTTCTGTTTTTAAATCAGTTCTAAAATGGTAAGTAATGAAAGACAAAAACAAAATCCACAATTCTTGAAAAATAAATTTTTCTGTAGATCTCATTCTGAAGTTTGTAGCGGCCATGAAATAATTTATTTATATTTATATATTTAATATTTTATTAAAATTATTCAATCGTTCATCAATTTTAATAATTTCTAAATGAATTCAATTTATGCCAATTTTGTTTGTTTTAGTAATTAACTGATATTGTTTCTCGATAGTATTCTTATATATTGAGTGAACTAAAAACACTCACTAATGTAAATCTGCGGCATAATTTCCATTTGTTACATCATTGCATTGTTCCTAATTTTGTTGTTGAGCATATTGTATATCACTAAAACTCATAACTCCGAAATAGCAGTTGTGATAACAGAACTCTAAATGTTTTCTACTTATATTTTAAAAATTTTAGTTTCATGTTTATACTCACTTTGTGTTATGTTCATTCGCTAATTGGAGATCAATAAATAAAGATCAAACACTTTTTCAAAGAAACGGTCTTCCCCTTAACAAATAATCCTCTGATAAAGGAATAAATAACAATAAGTGTAGACGTTGGTGGATGTTATCGTTTGCTCCGACTCACTTTTAAATAAATTTCACAGAGAGAAGGCTAAAACGCTTTTGAACGAATTCGTGCGATCCGTTATGCTTGATTTCTGTAAGTAAAACACCAAAAGAATCACCAATAGTGAACATTGGGGAATAGCAATTATCCCCGATTCTACAAGTTGAGACTTAAGACTTTCCACGTGGCTTCTAGATCGTAATAAAGCGAGGCCTCCTTAAAATGAGGTCTTTTGTAACTGCATTTGAGTTTCAGAAAACTCACGGGAGATTGGTGAACAACAAATGCATCTATAACGAGTCCCTTCCGACTTGAATAAAAAAAAAAATTATAAATGATATAAAACGTTACCCAAAAACCACTAAGGTTTCGAAACCGCCGGTCAGCTGTGAAGTACCTATCATTTGAAGTGTTATTCATTTGCTGAAAGGTTTGCCATTTGCGAATATAACAACCAAAAAATGAGCAAAAATAGTTAAAACTTAATACAAAGAAGGTGATTCAAATGCAAATAGTTTCCAATCGAACAACATTTTCTTCAGCAATGAAGCTAATTTCTGCCTTGGTGATTACGGCAGCAAGCAAAATTGTCGCATATGGGGCTTGAAGAACAAATAAGTGATTGTGGAAAGCCATTGCAAAAAGTAACTATTTTTTTGTGGATAATCCCCAAACATTGGAGCATTTGAAAATCAACATTCTTCAAGTCGTCGCCGAGATACTGCCCGAAATGTGCGAAGAAGTGGTCTAAACCCACCTTAAAAGAATCCACTGCTGCAACCAATCCAGAGGTGGTCATTTAAATGATAATGTACGAGTACATAATGGGAAGATCCAAGCACTACAATGAAATAAAAGTTTTATTGAAATCATTCATTTATGTTTGTTTTATTCAGCTTTACTTTTGAAACCGAATTATAGATAACCCGTTATAAAAACAGACACATTTTAAATATTTTTTAATTTCAAGTTAGTGTTCTGAAATAACCTAAACTCAGTCTGCTATTATAGCGTAATAATGCATCCTGTGATATTGGGCCAACAGTGGCAGAAACGACCTTAAACCCGGGCTGTGGAATTTACAAAACAGCGACTCCGACATCCAACTCCGCAGTTTCAGAATCTTAACGATGACTTCGACTGCAATCCCATGATAATCATTTTGCATAAACATCTAAGCATGTGAGGACTGATCAACCTCAAGGCATTTTGTGTTTTTCTTTTCACAGCATAAATATTTGTTATTTCGGCTATCTAAACTTATTTTGTTCTTCAAACGTTGTGGCAGAAATTTACACTTCCGCAAATTGATCATATTATTATGCCTTTACTCGGCGGAATGAAAGCATATATCACTTTATTCGGCGAAAATGCAACACCCCGAAGGCAGCGTTTAAAGTACCAAGTATCTCATGATCTAATGTGTTTCAAAACCTTCTAAGTCGATTGGGCGTTTGTCCGTCTGTCTGCGTGGCTGGCTGGTAGACTCGACAACTGTTGTAAATCGTAGTAAAACTCCTTACAGCTTGACACAGCCTAATAGTTTTTTAGATCGTATTCGAAGGTTATAAGTGGTCTGTGTCGGCACATCTGTTCTTCTACACAAATTTACCGATTTTCCGAAGTCCAATCATTCGTCTTTATCTCCTCATTCGTAGGCTTTTGCAATATAACTTTTTTGTTCATTCCTGTTCATAATTTTGTGCCCATCAATTTGAATGAATTGACCGATTGTCCATGAACCTTACACATATCCTATTAGAGTACGACAACCCTGAACATACATGAGAGCACAACACAATGGACGAATAGAAGAATTACAAGAGAGGACAAAAGAGTTCAACAGGAGAGAGACAGTTCGATCGAGTCAGTCATTAAACGGAATCCTCGAAGTGAAGTCGCAACGATCGGTCGCTCAATATAAGCAGTGTTATTATAGAAGTATTCGTTTATTTTAATTCCTTATTTAAGTTTTTTAATCTTTTACTTTTAATAAATATTAATGTTTGAAACCAACTAAACATTGTTTCCAATCATCCCAAAACCCTAGACAAAGAACCACATACATGATCCCTTCAACCCCTGTATTCTTACATTTAAATCTTCAAAATCTTCTCCGTAAAGCTTCAGAAAAGTCGTCGATGTAATCATGCGCCTTGTATCTCAAGTAAAACTGTATATATGAACTATACATTTTTAGTTTCATATCTTTTAATCAGTTGCACTGAATTCAATTAAATTTTTATACCTCTTCAGACACCTTCCATACAAAATGACTGATTTTATCGAAATTTACTTTTTCTCTTCTAACCTATTAATTCGTTGACTGCAGTTATAAATAATTTTATCAGATGCATTTCATTGTAATACAAAAAAACGTTAGGAAAACTATCCTCTCTAGCAACTCACATATAAATTACTTAACTCAACTCACTTAGTCCTAAATTCATAACCATCATCCAATTCCATTTAATAAATTTAATCCTGCGATTGAAAATAGTCTGCATTGCCGTCGTCCCTTAAATGTACTGTACATATAGATTATCCGATCTAAGAGAAATCAATGATTTCCCTATTATTTCGAAGAAGAGACTGTAAGTTATAAGTAAGTTATATTAATTAAATTTAGTGAGTTATAATTTTGCATTGTGCATTAATTTACAACATCGTTGATATAAACATAGCAGTTTTCTATGTCCCTCTTACCACTAGCTGCTCTTTAGCACGAAAGCAAAACGATATTGAGTGAAAGTATATGTTAGTCAGTTCCGTACTGACTAAATATGCTTGTCCATACTAACAAAAGGTTCAGAATATTAGCAAAGGGTGCAAATATGCAGATTTTTATTCATTACATTTTATAAAATTTGTAAATCCCCCAATTTATACTCCAATTCTAGATACATTTTCTGATCATTGACTACGACTCATTATTATTTGATTATTTTATTTTTATTATTTTATAATAATTATTTTAACATTATTTTCATGATAATTTCCAAATATCTGTACGAATGTACCGAAATCTTCTCACTCAGATTTTGTCCCTTCCCATAATTGTAGTCGAACGGCCCAACCACGTCCTATCTGTTATTGTGGCGTATTTGACGGAATTAAATTTTATACTCATAATTTAAAATCGACACTCTTGGTAACATCAAATCTTTATATTCCCGATGGTTAAGTACCAAGTAGTGTTGAAGTAAATTGCCATACTCAATTAGACTACATTTTCAAACCTGTTCTGTTACATCACATACAAATTGACCGATTTTTTTAAATACAATTTTTACCCTATAACTCCTAAATGTTATATTGCTTTCTAGCGTCTGACGAAATTTGGGAAAACCCGATCAAATAACCACGCCTCGTTTCATACCTCCCGTACAAACGACCAATGGGCTAATATTCTAACTTTCATACCTTCCAAGAATTAGCATTGAGTTCAGTCAAATTTTGGACAAACTGCAGTTTTTGTCAATACGCAGCATTTAATTGAAAGCTTGTTGAAATACGCAAAAATCGACCGAATAACCCCTCCGTTTGTGGTGCCTTCCATGGGAATTACCTAACTTAACCAACTCCTAGGATCATATCTTTCATTCAATTAATAATTAATAATTAGTAATAGGCACTAATTTAGAATGCTTGTTGATGAGAACTTAGCGATTTACTACGCCTCTTCTTACACTCCATACACTTTAAATAAATATTATAGGAAGTTTGACAAAGGTTTAAAGGCAAATCAGTCCACCTGACTGAAATTTCTACACTGGTTTTAACATCAAATTTTTTCATCTGCTTGGAAAATATAACACCCAGGAAGAAGTGTTTAAAGAGTCTAGAATCTTTTGATCAAATCTGCTTCATAACTTTTTAGGCCGATTTGGCGATCTCCGTCTGTATAGCAAGTTGGCTGGTAGACACGACAACTACCGCAGATCTTTATGAAACTTCTTTAAACTTGGCATAGCCTATTCTAATATGTCCCAAGATGTTATCCGGGGATTGTAAATGGTAACCGATTACCCCTTCTGGTATCTGAAATACGAATTATTCGGTTTGCAGATACTCATTTTTTCTCACGTAAATCCTAATAAGTAGACTGTAGTCTAAGTTTTTGTCTGCAGCATTATTTTATAAATCCACTAAATTCAATGTAATTTAGCATGTGTGGGGCATTCAGAGGTATTCACGCCTCCTGGAGCACCAGATATTGAAATTGGTGTTTTTAGCAAAACACCAATTTACAAATGAATAACTTGAGAACGTTGCAATAGTACTTCTTTTATCGTGCTTTAATCAGAGTATTTTTTTATAAGAATTTATAATTTTTTTTTCTAACATCACTCACATTTTTGCACTAATGCAAAAGGACGTTGAGTGATGGTATGTCCAAGTAAGTATTTTAACTATCAATTAAGGATAAAAGTTTGCATCAATAAATACTGGTTAAAAAATTCTGCCTCTGAAGTAATCGAAAGTTCAAGTTTGTTTTGTGTATGTTGCTGCATTATTTCCGTGTCCAATTTCAGATAATGAAGTTACCACTGCAGCTGTAGTTAAATTGTGTAATATCACACATTTGCCATGCATCGTTAAATCTGTATTAACCCTTTTTTCTTAATTGCAATGAATGTACGAATGCATACACACTCGTATGTTCGTGTAAATAAACATTAGTGCCGTAAAAAGCCGATTGAATACCCGTTGCTTCTTCAATAAGTGCTCAGTACTACTTGAAAGTTTAATAGATTTTTTTAGTTAGTTGTTTCTATTGAGTATGTTTGTATACTATGTGGATATGATATATAATTACGGTTTTTGAGTCAAGTAGTTATTTTGCAACAGCGACTACTCTGAATGCCAGGTAGTGTCGTTTACTGGACACCAACATACTCAATAACTTTACAGCACAAAGGCGTATACGAGTACATTAATGTTTAACTGTTTAACTTGGCTTTAATTGACTATTTGTTATTTTAAACGGTTCATGGACACTCGTACAAAAGAAGCACAACAGCTATGATGTTATTTTCCTGTGATGTCATTATTACGCCAATTGTTGTCTAGCTGCAAGGGTAAGGTCTGAGATGCTACTTCCAAATAAATATATATATGGTTTCATATGTGTTTTCATAGAGTCAATAATATTAATCAAAGTTAACCACGATTGTACACTCATTATTTAAATATTGAATTCGACAACTGATTGTTCAAGTACACAAAACTTTTAAATTATTGATAACTTTCCTACAGATAATCAGGGAGTGGTAGATAGTTGCATCCATCTTGGCTCCATTGTAAATTGAACCAATGATACGGGTCTGGAAATCGGGAGAAGCCAATTAAACTTAGGGATGCTCGCTCTCTTAGAACAACAATCCAATTGTACCAGATATTAGTCCTACCTATTTTGCAGCACACAGCATCGCCATGGTTCGGACACAAACGGATGAATCAGTTGGGGGAGACACGAGTGAAAATACTTTCACTTATCATTGCTAAAGGAGAAATCGGAAATGAGCTAAATATCGATATCGGCATCGTCAGGCTTTTCATAATGCAGCAGTTGCTTAAGCTCGATATTGTGAACTAATGGATCAAAAGTATCACAAACCGTCTCAAAAATCTATGTGATGCATAAACGCAGACTGTCGGAACACTTGACTCATAAAGACATACACTTTTATTTTAGTCTCCCTAAAATTAATTAATTAACTGGTCTACTTCATACATAGGTGGAAGAGCTTATGCAGGTTACTGCACCCTCAGATTCGTGTACGTGGTTTGTGTTAAACCAATTCATAGCATTCCAAACGAGTATTGCGTTTGTCAATGATATTATCCAAATGTACATTGTTTGATTTACCTACAAATGTTTCCAATCCGACGTTGCAGACCTGAAGGTGGAGATAATTTTATGTTCCAAATTTATGAATCTCTTCCTTTTTTAACTTAAATAGATGGAAAATGTCAAGGAGATGCTTATTGGAACTTTCGTCCCAAGTTGCCACAACTCACCGGAGACATACACAATATGAGCGGCGAAACAGGTGGTCGTTTTGTACTTTTATATTGTGAGTTTTTATACTTACGACGAGAATGCAGTAGAAGCGAACGTTTTAAGGATAATAGTTTACAAATATGCAGCTGGAGCAGCTGCTGACATAGTATTATAGAAAATAGAAAACAGAAAATATATTTTCTAGACAACAGTCATTTAGACGTTTTAATGGACGTTGCAAAACTGCAATCGTAGAAAAACCTGTGACAATCATCTAAGCCCATGTCGTCCTATATATAATAAGTAAGGAGTGTTAATTCTACAGAAAATCGAATAACTAAAAATTGTGTAAACAACATTTCACACCTGAATGTATGATCAAGATCCATACATATGGAAGATTCATGCCTTCAACTCACTCTTTCTTTGCCTTATCACACGGCATTATTTCGCCACTTCTCTAAGAGGGGCGCGTTCAGTTGCAACAAGTTGTCCCAATAAAATGACATTATTTTCAAAAGATAAAATAGGATTTCTCTATTTACTTCAAATGTGTATAATCTCCTACTCACTTGGGACTGAAAAATCAACATTCTGATCTTCTGTAAATTTTAGTTGTAAATAAAGTTTATATTGGCAGACCGATGTTGTTGTTGGTAAATTGTGATCTTCTACAGGAAATTTGACAATTGCAACAGCAAGATTGAAAAAAAAAAAACAAAACTTTTGTACAGTCGAAAATACTAAGAGCTAATAATAAGAGCTACAAAAACGCAGAAAATGATTTACCTGGAAAGCTTTAGCAATAATCCACTCGTCAATCATATAACTTCAGTATCCTTTTTTTCACTATACGGATGTAGCGCCCAATATTTTAATTTTTTACCCAGTTTTTTACTATAAGGCTTTTGATGTTTCTAAATAAGATGCTTGAAGTATTGAGGTCCCACTACGGCAAAATTTTTTTGTTGTAACGTTTGCGGACTTCTTCGCATGCGTTGCTGATTAACCCAAAGTCTGCTTTATATATTTTTGTTCAGAGGCGCTGGCAGATATAATACCATAGAAACTTCATGTATCGATCGTGTGGATATGTGCAAAAAATACCATTTCACAAAAAGTTTTCTCTATAACATTCACGGAGTAATACCTCAACTGAAAATTTAAAAATTGGTTTTTGATTATACCAAAAATTTAAATTTTACCTTGAAAACAAATTCAGTATTTTATTAATTTTTCACATTTTTATTCCAATTATTATCATATTTATTATTGTTATTTCATATTTCCGTTTACTATTTTACCGTTTTCCAAATGTCCTTCAATCAAACCATAAAAGGTATCGTATTAGCTAAAACTAACTAAAATTAAATCAATGTCCTCATTACAAAATATAACTGTAATATAATATATATAATAATCTGCGTTGTTGTGAGGACTTCCATGATTTATGACCTTAATAAATAGCTGGAATGATGATAATAATTCCACACTTAGTATTTTTAATATGACAATATGCGAACATGGCTGAAACCACTGATGAATAATTCTTTAATTAAACTTCATGAATACCAAATGTGTTCAAAAAAAAGGTGAATTTTCATTTGTCTCAAAAAATATTTATTTATTCACCAATATTATTTTATCTCCTTCAAAGTAGTCTCCCTCAGGTATAGCACACTTGCGAATCCTCGAAGCAGCTCTGATATGCACTTCTTGGTATGTCCTTAAGCTCTCTCAGCGATTCGGTTTTTATCTCCGCAATCGTCGCAAAACGCCGTCCTTTCATGGGTCTCTTCAATTCTGGGATCAGGAAAAAGTCGCAGGGGGTAAATCTGGTGAATACGGTGGCTGAGGCATGATAACGGTGTTGGTTTTGGCCAAATAATATCTCACAAGCAAAGATGAGTGAGCAGGTGCATTATCATGATGCAAAAGCCATGCATTTTTTTCCAC
The DNA here is from genome assembly GCA_019455685.1 of Philornis downsi. Classification (NCBI taxonomy): domain Eukaryota; kingdom Metazoa; phylum Arthropoda; class Insecta; order Diptera; family Muscidae; genus Philornis; species Philornis downsi. The sequence continues at coordinate 3,295,703 of JAHXMU010000826.1, forward strand.
AATTTCGGGCGTTTTTTTTCGTATTACTTCACGCAAACGGCGCATAAGTTCAAGGTAATACTCCTTATTTACCGTACGACCGACGTACACGCTTCATGCCCAAAATTTCCGAAAAGATTGCATGACATGAACGAATAGATATGCCGACATCATCAGCAACTTCTCTAATTGTGATTCGACGGTTCTCCATAACAATTTTCTTCACTTTCTCAACATTTTCATCGGTTGTTGATGTGCTGGGGCGTCCAGAGCGAGCGTCGTCATTCACATCTTCTCGACCTTCTGTGAAAAGATTGTACCACTTGTGAACATTTTTTTGACTCAGAGTACTGTCACCGTATGCCACTGTCAACATTTCAAGTGTTTTTGAGCACTTAATTCCATTTTTACACAAAATTTGATGCAACTTCTTTGATCCATTTTTTCGATGGCAGAAAATCGCCAAACACGCAAAACACTTGTCTTATTTATGCCTTTCACAAACTAAGCATGCTATATGGATAAAACCGTCAACATATCTTCGAGACGAGTGTACGAACATAAAAAAAATTATAATCGAAAGTCGAATGTACGTAGCCCGCGAAATTTGAAGATTTATACTATTTTTTGAACACACCTCGTACAACATTTTCAGAGTGGACCATGAAATTAAATGGAATCTCAAGTGGAGTTAAACGCAAGTGTGGTGCTGAGGATACGGTTAAATAAAAGCATCTTGAAATTGCAGATAATGATTGCAAACCACTGTTTAAAAGCATTTTGAATGAATTATCCTCGTTGATTTTAACTCAAACATTATAAGGGGATTATCAACAGGTTTAGTCCCCCCCGGAACATGCTCGGCCCATGTTACACTTGCTGCAAAATAATTTCGGCAACGTTGACTATAATTAATGTTGTTTTATATCTTAAACAAAAAGGCAGCAATCAAACCAATGCGATTACTATGCGAATTTTGTCGCGAGGAAATAATATTATGTACAACATGGAAGAACGGAATTTATGGAGTGATATTTTCATCATGTGTATATCTATAAAGCTACCTGTTTTGAATTACCGAATATAAAAAATCAAACAAATTATCTAAATTTTGATGACAAGAGATTGCTCTGCCGCTGTGTTATGTAAATAATAGATTTTACATCATTATTGTATGCAAGTATTTACTTAAAAACACCGTCGTCGTTGCTTTTGAACTGGGAACCAAAGAAACTCCAAATTTTGTCTAAATTAAAAAATATATAAAGCCAAATCATACAAAATATTTTCTGTCTATAATAGTCCAAATATTAACCTTCAGCCTGAAAAAAATCTCCTTAAAAATGCTGGCGATTCTTTAAAAGAACTGCTCTTTTGCATAACCCCTTACATTTACTCACTTCCTCAAGGAAACGACGTATTTTCTTTTTTTAATTGTTCGCCAAATAATTAGGCTGATTGATAAATTATCCACTCTGTACTTTGTAGTTAATCGGCTATTGTGGTTTTTTATCCATTTAATTGTTTAACAATTCTCTATAATATTGGATAAAAATCGATTAAGTAACCATGCCCTTTCAGGTACCCCCTTCGAATGAACGATTTATCCCTCATATTCCTATCTTCGTATCTTCCAATTGTTTATACTGAAATCTGATCCAATTTGCCATACATCATGAGCTTGATAATCTAAGTTCTGAGATCTTACATAGACAATGTTGCCAGGTCTTTCCTGGTACCTCCCGCACAAATTCACCTATTTATCGAAATTTGATTTTCCACCATAAGCCCTAATATGTAGCCTGAAATTACATAAATTAGCGTCAATTATATTGCTTTATAACAATGAGTATAATGTGAAAAGACTGATGGAATTACCACGCCCTCTCTAGTACCCCCAATACATCTTTCGTTCAATTACACTACATTGCTTCTTTCATTCGGTTTTATTTCAGAATATATTTTGCATCAACGTTAAAATTAAGAAATTATTGATTCTCGATTAATTGGCTAATCCGAATGGGGGTATTAGTACAGTATGTATATGTAAAGTAATTTGAAAAAGTTATAATTGTAAGAAATTATTGACGTATGTGTTAATATGAAAGGAAGGAACAGGAAGGAGTTTAGAATACTACCATAAATTACTAATATAAATTAAAGGAAATACTTGAAATTTAATTTAATTTTGTGTAGGAGGTGCGCTAGAGAGAGGTCGCATGGGCCCATTTACATCTAAGCCTTAAGCTTAACATGCACTTAAGTTTCGCATATATATTGTTAAACACGGTATGATAGGCCAGATATGTAAAGTTTTGCACAATTCTGAAATACAGAATGCCCCGACTTGCAGCTTAAAAAAATATGCACCCAATTAAAGTTTATCAAGTGGATAGCTATTAAAAAGGTAAGTTTACCAATTAAAAATGACTTAAATTTAGACTTAAATTAAATATATGACTGGCCCCTCAAGTTTTTAATATTTTCCTGAATTTCAAATTCAATTCATGGCGTTTTTGCCACTATAAAGCCACATAAAAATATGCTTGTTATAAGATTTACCCTACTTCTCAATACAGCAATGTAGAGTGAGTTAGAACTAGTTTCATAATTACAGTCTTCCACGTGCTCCACATATGAAGACAACAAATGAATCTGATACAACTTGCAAATAATAGATTTGTGGTAGTTTAGTCTTTAATTAACAAAATTATAAATGTGACAGCTATTTTCTTACTAAGGCAAAACACTATGACTGATAAAATTTATAAACGTAAATGCCAACATTTATAAATGTTTTACATAACGTAATTTGGCAAACTACATAATGCACAAGAATAACATTAATATCTCAATGTACTGAACAGTACCGAGAGTGTAATTAATTTCCTTGTAGCTACAAACATTACAATTTGTTAGTTTCCCCATAGCCAATGCTGCGGGGCCTGAGAGGATAATAGATTGCATTTGAAAAAATTCTTATGTCAGACAGAAAACGAAAAATGTTTCGTTTGGAAAGAACAAAACTTTTTTGGAAACGTATCAAGACATTTTTTTGCAAGTGCGAACATTTTTGAGGTGTAATATTTAATGAGCCTCATTATTTCTCAGATTAAACAATCCTCCCTAATTGGCGGTATGCGTAAGGGTGCGTTGCGCAAAGATATATGAATGAACATGCATTTGATACCAGTAAGGAAATGCTGGATGAATGAGCGTTTTAACGTCCGAAACGAACTCCAAGACTAATACAAAAAACAATTGAATTACAGTAGGTCAAATTCAAAATATGCGCAACTTGTAGAAAATGTCACGTATGTTTCATTGGATGCTTGGCATGATTCTTGTGGATCAGATTATTTACTCCGCTGCGGATTACAAAGTGGTTAAATTTGTCGAATTTTCCTTAGATAAACAAAATGAATGACAGAATTCAGAATTCTTTAGAATACATAAATTTCAGTCGTTTGAGCTCATTAATAAATAGTTTAATTTTAACCGAATTCTGACGGTTTATGCTCTAAATTTTGTGTCAAATAATTATGTTTTTCGAAACTACCATAATTTAACAGGCTTGTAACTTCTACAATACATAAAAGCGATACAATTTTCTACATGAAAAATAAGCCACAAATAAATGAAAGTTCGCTCATAAAGAAGAAAATAAGATTTGGATCCAATCCAACCACGCCATGGTAAGTGCCAGAAACAGGGATTAGGATTCCCAAAATGTTGGCACTCTGCAACGCTCAATTTCACAAATTCATTTCAATCCAACTTTCAGTAATATATTTTTCTTCCTTTCTTTAATTTAGTGTAAAAATTGAGCCGAATGGCATTACGTGTTCTGTTACCTCCCCGCACCATGGATCAATAGGCCTCGAAATGGGACGCATCATCCCTCATCGAATTCAATTTTCGTACTTGATAATTTTTTTGGAAGGCTTAGCTCTTAACTGAGTCCATGGTCAGCGAGTCTCTCACTCTATCACACCCTATTGAATAGCCTGATTTAATTGCCCAATCTTTAACTGCGAAATATGGGCGATATGAGATTACGCTTGCTATTACCTTCCATTCAAATAAAATAGTAAAAATATTCCTACAAAAGCCCTACCACTTCTATTAGCGTTTAACTAAAGTTTCGACGGTTTGTGGTGACAGCGGAACTTAAATAACCCTCTGGAAACCTTTCAGATCTCCCATACTAGAGAAAGTAAACTGAAAAGCGGCCCACGAGTTTTTTCTCAAAGCGTTTGCCGCTTTATTCAGAAATATCACTTATGAATTACCGTTTTTTTAACATGCTGTTGCTGGTAATATATTGCTGGTAATTTCACACGCTTAACACAAAATAATGAATTCCCTTGCACGAAATATGAGAGAGCTTTTACATTCAGTAAGCTTACACGCATTCTTTTTTTAAATCCACTTAATAGTCTCCTACAGTTTTTCGACGTTTCCGAACGTCAGTGAGAGAATCTTTTACCAGACTTGTCGATTTTTGGACTACTGGAGGTGTTCGTCAAATACGCCGAAATGACCGCCACTCAAATAATGATAGGCGATTGTATTACGTTTCGAAACCACGATTATACGCGCGATAATCGCGCTTTAACCAACATGCCACAACCGGTTTCTCATATTTATTTTATTTAATTTTAAAGAATGCATTTTCTACACTGTTTTTCGAAATCTTTAGATCTTATGAAGATTTTCAGACGATTGCATTTGTATGTACAAAATGTTTCGCATCAAAATGTTGGTAGATGTGCTCTTAACATAGAATTGTATTTATGCTACATCTCGAAAATTAGAGCCAATTAAAATTAATTATATTTCCATCAGTAGACAAAATTTTATATAATTTAAATTATTTGATTAATGAATTAACATAACAATTATTAGGTGACGGAAGAAGCCTTACAATGTCAATGCATGAATTTGAACTTACAACTTCACTTTGTGACATGTGCTTATTAGGCTCTGGTTTATCCAAAAATGAGCGATACCAAATCATGTTGTTTTCTACTTTTAAAAAGTTCCAGCTGGAGACAGGTTGAAACATAGGTAAAAGTTGATTACGAATTTGGAATTGCGTGGAAAAATTACATTTCAACAATTCGGTCAATTTGTATGGTAGGCACAAGAGGGGATGTGGCGATGTCCCCAGTTCTCATTCTCAGAACGCGTGATGTGTGGTAAATTTGGCTGAATTCAGTACAACTCCTTGAAAAATATAACGCTGAGTATATACGAGTACCAAGAACCAGAAGATTCGTAGTTACTTGACAGATTTTTCTCAGTTTTGGCAGATAATTACAAACCAGTATAATGGACGAAAACCTATACTACTGTAGTCTACTCATTAATAATTGTGGACGAAAAATTGAATGTGAATGAAAAACTGTCCAATTTCTATGAGAAAGGGTATGACAATCTATTCGTTTTCATTCTTAGAACGTATTTTGCAAACTGTTAACGTGTACCAAATTTGACTAAATGTGGTTCAACCAAATATAAGATATGAACCTAGGAATATGTGGAGTAATTCCATCACTTGTATGGGAAGTACCAGAGAGGGCGTAGTTAAATCGTAGATTTTTTCCAAAATCTGTTGAGCATTAGAAAACAATGGACAACATTTAAGTTACTGCAACCTGCGAGAGAGGAGCAAAAAGTTGAATTTCGGAACATCGCTTAATTTGTATGGGAACTTCTAGAAGAAGTGGATCGATACAGTCCATTTACAGTCAGCCAGCCAGCCGAACTGACGATCATCGCTCAATCGACTTAAAAAGTTTTTTTTTAACGCTTCGTTCTGGGCGCACATTTTTGCCGTCTCAAGTAAGGTAACTTTTTAGTAACGTTTATCATTTCTGATGTTTTTATATGATTGGATTTCTCTTTAAATTATGGAACATTTTTAATGATTGGCCATTTAAAAAGATTAATTGGCTCACACTTGCAATTTTCACAACGAGAAACTTAAATCATGCTATTCTTTTGCCATTTTAAGTTCTCTTATTTATTTTAAATTTATTTTAACCCCTGGAAATGATATTTTCCGATTTTCTGGAAAAGGAATTTGCATTGCACTAAATTCGTTCATTTGTTCTATAGACTTTTGGGAAAAGATGAAAGAGGGAAATGCACAATTCTTCAATATGACAATATCAACAGGTTTGCGTAAGGTTTGTACATTATTTCTCTCTATCTTTCAGTACTTTTTCACCTGACTGCTTCTTTATAGATGAATTTGGACTATTTGTTCAGCCCAAAGTGGCAACTGTTTGCAAGCAATATTCTGCGTTTGATTGATTCTGACTCTTTTTGTTGCGTACTTCATCCAGTAACCTTCACCAGTAACCTTGTTTCGTCCCTATTCAGCGCTAAACTCTCATTTATCAATTACTTTTTAATAGTTCTTCAACGCAATGGTACTGAAGCGTTGACAGCATCGATGCCATTAGCAATTAATTTGTGAATATGGTTTGTATTTGTATTGCGTTGACTGCAATCTTGCTCATTACTGTTACCGTAATGATGTTAATTAGATCGCATGATAGGATGTTACTTCGGTGTTGCAAATGCCTTAACAGGGTATTTAAGCATCTGCATGGAGCGGTTTATGTCAATCTGCAGAAGCAGTTAAGATAAGACTGGTTCACAGTGCTTCAATATCGACAAAATAGGCACTGGTATGCAAACCCAGGGTGCGGGTGACTGACTTGCAAATCAGTTTACTTACCTGAGTTCTCTTTTGTCGCGAAAATGGCACTACAATTTTGATAACGATTTTTAAATTTAACATTAACTTGCATATTCTGAAACATACAGTAGTAAAACCGTTGCCATTTAAGTAATAATATTACTTTTTGTGTTAACTAAATGAGTTTGCGATAGGAGTTTAGTTAGTTAGATTTTACAGATTGGTTGCCCCAAGTCCGGATTCAGATTTCGCCAAGTCGATCGTGGTACTCAGTGCCTCGAGTTCGTCTGCACGCTATTACGGATAGTAGCAATCTTTTCAATAGATCTTGCATTTCGTTGACGAACGGATGTTGACCTTCATAGAATTTAGTTAGTTAGTTACATAGTCGACTGGAAAGGACAATAAGAAAGTCTGGTTATGAAATACGGTCGAAATGCTATATCTAGCAATCTAATAATATGTGCTAATTTGTGAGGTATTCGTTTGCCTGTCTGTCTATTTATCCTTGAAAATGAGGACAGGTCGCAATCAGAAACCAGTATCGAAAAAAGATTTAAATATTTTAAAAATTTATTGCGCATCAAATTTCGGTAAGTATCGTTTGAGACACGAATTTTACGAAAGAATTAGAAAAATTCATAAAAGTGGCAAAATTCTTACATAAAACGTGCCACAAAACATATGGCCATTATTTATCTCCATTATGAAAAGATCCTCTATGCCCTTTTTAGAATGAGGATGAAAGAAAGTCGGTTTATACTGGAAATTGTTGGATCGAATGTGTCAGGGAGTTAAATAGAATACCCTTACAATCTACTAACATACTATATACGTTCACAAAGTCCTCCTATAAAGATGTCCTTTTAAAATGGTCCATGTCCAAATACAAACATTATGTGGGTTAGAATAAAATAATATACATTAGAATTCAAAGCTAGATCATAGAGTAAGTAATATATCCGAATACTTTTTACACCTTATTTTAAAAAGAATTAAAAGTATATATGAAAGAAAAAGGTAAAATACTATTAACTTCTACAGCCTTGGAATCTCTTTCTTTGGAAAATTAAGGCAAAGCAAATGACGTCCGAAATCGTCCAGAAATATCCTATGGCTGGGTTTACATAAATTGAGACGCATTTTTTCCAAAAAGAACATAGACGTCAAATGCCCGTTTCTTCAAAATTAATTAATTCAGAAGTTCAATTCCTCCGCAATTTATTTATCATTGTCTGTGGAATCTGTTTGCCAATTTCTACGATTTTGACTTCAGCGGTGCTATCTTTAATTATTACTGCAGCTCTTTAGCATGGATGATAGCATCGTTTTTATTCATTTTCATTTATGAATTTTCCCTGAAAATGCAAATTTCGTAAAATCCAATTTCTGTTAAGCGTGTAAATGTGATTCTTAAATTTAGTCTTTCAACTTCAGCTTTCAAATGTAGTCTGGTTCAATTTTTAACATTAATGGTTTTAACTTTAATCATTTTCTATGGGACGGCCCCATTTTTGAACCCTTAATTTCCCGTTTTATCCCAAAAATTACGTATTTTCTTAAAAATATATACTCATCGCGCTCATACCTTGGCACTCCCAATTTCATTATTTTAACTTTTTCCAATCTAATGTATCGATTTGACTGTTTAGTCGTCTCGAAAAATTCCTTTTTGTCGCGCATCTACCACGTAATAGTAATATTTGCATCAGTTTTTGTGATTCCAGCCTCAGCTGTTTGACTTGGCTGACAGTTCCATTTTTGTTATCATTCTTTAATTTTTTTAATAAATACCTCCTCATTTCCTGCCTACGCTACACACCCAATTTAACGATGATGGTAATTTTGCTCCTTTTCTCTTTCTATCCCTTAAAAGAACAATTTTCAAAAAATGTCCTTTTATGCGCCACTATGCTATAAAAACAGAGTATACAAACGCACTATAATGTTGATGGCCATAGTTTCGATTCTTTGCTGTTATTTTATGATATCTCTTTTTCCCATACTTAACAGTTTTATCCCATAGAACTACGAATTCCGAAAAAATCGGTTCCTTTCGCTCGCCTATGCTTTAAGGGGAATGGACACTATCAGTTATTTCGACATACTCTCAATCTTCTGAGGCTAATAGTAGCATTAGTTTCATTCACCCTCATGCCTATTTTACCCATTTTCCATGATTTAACTCTATCTGTTTGGGCGATGTTGATGGGCGCTAATGATTTTAGCTCGAGCCACTTGAGCTGAGCGATTTGGTTCCATTTTATCCTGCTTTTCCTGATTTTTCCTTTTTACTCAGTTTTCCGCCTAAAAGTATAAATTTCGAAAACCCCCTTCTTTTAGCCTGCCTATTTTGGAAGGATAACATGGGCATCAATTTTCACCATGTCAGTTCTAACCATTTGAGTCTGACAATAGTACCGAATTTGTTCCTTTGTATACTATTTTTATCCTTTAAAACTTGCATTTTGAAAAATCCTTTTTATCTAATCCGAAAGTGATAAATGGACGCAAATTTTCATGATTCTAGCTCTAGTCATTTAAGCTCGGCGACGGTATCAGATGTGTCCTCTCTTACCGTAAATATATGAATTTTGAAAATCCCTTCTTACCGTTTTTCGCTTCTACAAGTATTGAACTGGATGAAAGTGCTTGACTTTGTCCCTTTTTACCCAATCTCACCCGTTATATCAAAAACTTCGACAAAATCATGCTTGTTTATTCTAGAATACGGACAGTAATTTTCATAGTTATAGAACACTGGCCGTTGGGGCTGGGCAATGGAGCTAGATTTGTTCATTTTTACTCACTTCTTATTACGTGTCTACCCTGGAAGGGTAATGCGGACACTACTTTTCATAATTCTCTTTCTAACCATTAGCGCTGGGTGATGATACGAGATTTTTAACTTACTTAAATTTACGAAAAATCCCCTCTTATTGCTCATTTACTCATTTCTGGCCTTAGCTGCTTGGGTTGGGCCAGCGAAATTTGTTGCTCAATAAGTTTTGTTGGGCATTTTAACCCGTTGTGGATAACCCATACTAATTGTCCGCAACCCCCAATTTCAATTTACATCACAAAAATTATTTTGATACCTTAATGGTGTAGGTTATTAAAATATACTGTGAAATCGGCAAAGCCTCCTAGTTTTGTATGTTAATCAGAGACCTTATAATTCATTAAGCTCGGTTAGGTGTTGGCGCCATCTGCAACAAAACCAGAAGTGAAATTTAGCAATTTCTGTTGCAAAGTCGGTATTATCCCTCACTTAGCCGCATATCAATCATATCGAACGTATGGTTTATATTCGTGTAAGGTTTTCCTCAAAGGAAATATGTTTCAACTGGCCGCAGTGTGCTCGACATTTTGACAAAAACTGTGCGAATGAGCCGACCAATTAATACAGGTCTAAAGTTTCACTTCATTGAAATAATTATTTCAGTAATTTATGGAACAACTTAACGCGACATATTTCGTAGCAATCGAAATACATACGATACATACACACATTGGACTTTGGAGGTGTAAAAATGTTAAATGCACTTCCACCAACTAATTACATAATTGCGAGCTATGTCAGTGTCCGGAGAACATGATTTATGTCCATCATATGCCGGTAGCCTTCAAACCTAAATATGAACTATGAAATTCATGAGTTTTTGTCGTCGCTGGAGAACTTTGATGAAAAAGCCAAATTGAATTAATGTATAGGTATACTTTGTACTACTTATGTATGTACTCGTACTCTCTCTACCTATGCGTGTGTGTATTTATTTAGTTACATCGTTGCCAATATTGTGGCCAATCTGAAACAGCAGCGCCGAAGAAGGACGAGATGTGAGCTAGAGCTCTTAATAGTAAGAGCTAGGAGGCAAGCAACTTTAGTGATCACGAAATATGAGTGATTGTTGCATGTCAACCTTTCAACAACACTGAAGCAATTACATAAACGAACAGTTATTTTCGCAATTATTAAACCGTTCACCTTAACACACTCTCCTCTTTCTCACGACACATTCGACATTAGCCAAGCACTTTCGTCACGTGTGAAATGTTCTCGATTGGAAGGAGCAAACAAATAAAGATGGCTGGCGGAATGAAATTTGTTCTTTTCACAAATTGTAGAATGCCAGGAAAGTTGATTTTTTCATTAAGTTTCAAAGAAAAACGCACCAAGTGGACTTATTTCCCAACTTTATACCTATATATTCGTGTGTATAAGAACTTGTATGTATTTACATTGTCAACTTGTTAAACATACTCGTATGTAGATGAGTTTATATGTTTGTAGGTTGTCGGATCATGCAACACCATTTGTGCTTGGGGCACGTCCGCATAAATACACCGAAATTCACATGTACTCGTATATGATTTCACTCAAATCGTTTAATCGCAAGAAATGTTTGTTAAAATTTATTGTTTTTCTTAAGAAAGTTGGTTACATAAGTGCTGGTACAAATGAATGCACTGACGTCTACAAATTTATCACCGGCGTCTCAAAGTTCGAAAGCAGGGGGATACAAGTATAAACTATGTCATGATATATCCCATTTATCATTTTATTTAGTATTTGTGTACACAAAAAGGAGTAGCAAGTATATGCCTATCTGTAGAATTAATAGGTTGAATATGAAGAATGAGGGTAACAAAAAAAAAAAAAAAAAAAAAAACATTAAAATTTATTCATCAAACATTCACCAAAAAATATTGTTTTTTGTAGCTGGCGAAACAAAATCGCCAGACAGTGATGCAAGTGGGTGTCGAATAGGTGGGGGCCTGTCGCAAATTATAGCTAAGAAATCAGTATAGAAATTTCTCACCTAATGTCCTTTTGCCTGGTAAATCGGAAAATGATCTCAATTAACGGCACAGTAAAGGAAGTAAAATTATACCTCATCGATGTCTTATCGATCGACGATGTCGGGGGATCATTGATGTTTGCTAAATCGACATCTTTGTATGTATGGTACCCCAAGGAGCCAAATAAAGGCAAATTTATGCCAGGAAATATGTAGATTAAATTAAGTAATTCGTATGGATTGTACCAGAAAAACATAATTATCCGGTCGATATTTCCAAATTTTAGAAAGCGTCATAATGCAATACAACTAACAAAAATTTAAGTTGCTACAGCTTTTGAATTAGGGATTACAGCAAATTTCGACAATTCAATCATAATGTGTTCCAAAAATGACTGAATTTATAATCATTTGTATGGAAGTTACAAGAAGGGGCGGAGCAATGCGCCCCATTTTACTTTTCAGATTTAAGTTTATCAAACGGAGTTAAGTTTACCAAAATATGATCATGGCAAATATGATCGTGCGGAAGCCATGTCAAAACGTTCGGGTAAACTCGAGTCCAACGCTGTTCAAAAGCTAAAACCAAACAAATGGCCCACTACTATTTTCAAATTAAATCAAGTGAAAATGAGTCAACGGCAAACAAAAATATTATTTCTTCGAAAAATATTTCGACGAGATATGAAAACAGAATTTCAGAAGAACTAATGATGATCGGAAACGCTTAGCATTTAATGTTTCCCCAATTTAAGTCAGGCTGAATTTATGTAATGGATTACTTATTATTATTATATTATTATTATATTCCTGTCGAATATGGTAAAAATCTTGCTGAGCCACTTTACCTTGTACGATTAGATGGCAGCATGTACTTCAACCTCTTCAACTGTTGGAGATAGTTATAAGAAAAGTTGTAGTTAACTCATTTACTTGCGCATGCAAGTGGGCACAAAACTGGATACATGTTACCACAATCTTTTGAAGAAAGTACATTTTTCGAAGAACAAGGTATCTAATCGTTTGAGACAGTTCATGAGCGTTGTCAGCTTTAACTTTGGAATGGCGGATGTATTTGCTTACCACGGTTTTCCTGTGAATGTCAGCATGGGTATCAAGAGAAGAGCATTAATTGCGAAAAGATTTTACAATGGGTCGATGATAAAGCCCTCTCACAACAAACTTACGTTGAACTACGCCAGACATTGAAGTAAAATCAATGCTGTATGCTGCAAGGTTATGACACAAGTGGATGACTCAGTCCTAGGACTCTTCGAAAGTGAAAATATACAGACCATCGTTAGTGGAGAGTATGGGCATCGACATCATTGGCAGGATCATGTTCAACAACGAACAACTGTCAAAATTTTGTGCGATGAATTAGAGCAGACCGAAATGCTTGAGATTACTTTCTGCTTACTGCGAAAAGAAAAGAATAACTAGAACAAGTAGCAATGCACATATCATCTGATACGAAAAAAAAGTGCAATGCGTTGAAGGAGATGAGTTAGACCCTAAGTATGTTGAGACAAAATTTTTCAGGACTTTTTAAAACGACGGCAGAAGGATTATGGAGCACTGGATACACATTCAGTTTGGTAGTGGCACATTTTTTTGCTGATAAAAAACACTACTTTAGGTTTGTAATTGGATGACTTACTACAACTATTCTAGCTTTCGCTTCTCCGTATCAAGTAGCTAGTTGGATATATTGGTTTATTGTTCGGATTGGGTATACTCGATACCGCTTCATTAAGCACCAAAAAAATTTCCAAAAATTAAAGCAAAATAAGAACCCAAACATTTCATAACAAAATATGGGAAACTATGGCTCAAGGAAATATGTCTCTAATTGAAAAATAATATATAATATTTACTCAAAATAAAGTATGAATTTGTACGCTTAAATAATCCCACACAAAAAACGAAAAGTTGTTTCTCATTTTGAATATTTATCCCAATATCGCAAGTAGCAGTTCATCACAATTATCCAAATCCACCAACGTACATTATGTGTTGTTTATGTTGTGATTTCTAATTGCTTACTACAGGGTGTCCGTTGGGAAGGTATACTACTTTGTATATAATTTTTGATTAAATGAAAGAGAATGTTAGCCTGCTAGCCTCACAAATGCGAGCCCTTTTGAGCACATTTTTCATTACATTCTCCCATATTTTGTTTGAGTTGCTCAAGTGTTTGTGGTTTATGTGCACAAACCTTGCTTTTCAGATATCCCCACAAAAAGAAATCCGGAGCAGTCAAATCAGGCGAACGTGGAGGCCAATTAACATCACCATTTCTTGAAATTACTTGTTGTGGAAAGAGGTGTCGCAGTAATTCCATTGTAATCCTGACTTTATGCGATGTGGCACCGTCTTGTTGACACCACATGTTAATCAAACCTAAAGCATGCAGTTGTGGCGTTAAAAAGTTTTCAATCATATCACGATATCGCTCTCCATTGGCAGTTACCGTTACGCCGTTTTCAGTTTCAAAGAAGAAAGGTCCAATGATTCCTCATGACCAAATTGCACACCAGATTGTCAATTTTAGTGGATGCAAAGGTGACTGATGAATAATTTGAAGGTTTTCTATTGGCCAGCACCGGCTATTCTGTTTATTCACATATCCATTCAAATGAAAATGTGCCTCGTCACTCATTATGATTTTTCTCATGAAAATCGGGGTTGTCATGGGCGAGCTGTAACTTCCTATTGGCATATGTATGGCGGCGTAAATGGTCTTATTCAAGAAGCTCTTGTGTCAACTGAATCTTAAATGGAAACAAATGCAAATCCTTGTGCAAAATTGTGGCCAAAGTTGTTCTTTGAAGACCAAGCTTCTGAGCACGGCGTCGAATTGAGGTTGATGGATTGTTTTGAATACTTTCGTGAGCAGCAGTAATTTTTTCAGCCGATCTTGAAGTACGTTGGCCCGTCAATATCAATGCTTGGCCCTATCAGCTACAGACCCTCTTTCTTCGAAATTATTCACTACACGACAAATAGTGCGTCTTGTTGGCACGTTGTCTCTCCCAAAGATTTCACGTAACTTTCTCATCGTCACAGTAATCTATGATTGATTTTGATAAAATGTTTTAACGATTAAAACACGTTATTTTATCGAATATTTTTCCATAATAAATTTGCCACATCTCTACTTCACGACTGCCAAATATGAACTGTCAAGACTAATGTTTACCAAAATGATTTGGAAATCTTTCTGTATGCGAGTGTTTTATATGGATGCCTTAGTTTTCAGTTTAAATTTTTGAGATAGATAAATATTATTAACATTTTATAATAAGACATATTAACAATTTATGAATGAAATATGAAAACTTTAACAAACAAATAGTTCGATTTTTCGGCAAAATTTATACTAAATTTGTCCGAAACATGTCCACTTAGCGCCGCGGCGGTGAGTCAAAAAACATTTCACAAAAAAAATGTTCAGCATGTACCAAATCCTAAATTATAGATTAGTTATTTCCACCCATAAATTTCGCCATGATGATCGAAAATTCGACCTCTTGGAAGTGTAAATTCCGGCGAATATGCGGCGACCATCGGAACGGCATCATATTCCACATACGTATACTTTCATTGATTGGCAATTCAAATGAAACGGCAAACTCGTTGATATTTCCCAAATAATTTGCTTAGGTCAATTTTCCAACTGCATAGCAAAAGATTATTTATCAATATTCATACTATCATAACTAAAATTTCTCTAGTTGAAATCACGAAAAATGAAGTTTCAAGGAGTTATTAAGAATTCATATTCTCAGACAAACAGGAAAACAAACTTAAAAACGATACCATCTCTTACCAACAAAAGGCTAAGGCTGGAGAGAAGAAAGTAAGTGAAAAAAAAAAACATTGTACAAAACGGACATCTGAAAGAAAAATAATCAAATTTGGCTAAGGTAAAACGGATTTCTTCATGGTTTACCCCCCAAAACAAACATTTCGTTACATATCTACATTGCGGGCATAACTTGTGATAGGAGTGCCCTCTCGTCGTACGCCTTACCTTTAAATATATAAATATATAAAATTGAATGTTTTTATGTTTGATTGTTTCTGGCTTTGTTCCGAACAGGAGTCTAAACTGACGGCCCAACTGTCATGTAACTTTTAACTTTCACATTATATTTGTGTTGCCAAGGAAGGAGTCCCAGTCAAAGAGGAGTGGCACCGTCCATATAGACAACAATTTTGAACTACTATATCTAATGAAATATTAGAGGTATACAAAGGCGACTTGGCACGCATGCTGCTGGCAAAAAAAAAGAAATATGTTGAAGTAAAAAAGGGCCTTCCCCTCCCCTTTCTAAAGCTTCTTTATAGGTACCATAGTAACCGACCGGCCGTCATATATGTTACTACAAATCACAAAATTTGTCGTATTGTATTAGGTTAAGATTTTAAAACGGGCGTGGCACTGCCCACTTTAAAGGTAAAAAGTTGTGATTTGATGCATATGTTATTTACATAGAAAGACATGTGTCGGAACATAACGCGGTTGGTCCCACATCCCCTTCAAAAAATTTGTTGTAGCGGCCAAAGTACCTGCAGTCAAATTGATGAAAAAAAAAACATGAAACAGTAAGTCATAATCAATCACGAAATTGTCATATGTTAAATTAGGTTAAAGTTATAAAAATAAGCATGACACCGACCACTCACTTCACATCATGAACTATGGAGATACAAAAATGCGATTAAACACATGTTCTGCTCATATAAGTAGTAAGGAGGTCCTTATGAAAAGGAGGTCTGAATAAAAAATGGGCTCTAAGTTACTATCAATCAATCAGTTGTCATATGACACATCAGGTAAAGATTAAGTAAGGGTTGTAACATAGTCCATACGCCTTAACGATTCGAAGCTTAACTTAATGTCATGCTACTACTAATATAAAGTGAAGTATTGTGTTAGCAAAAATTGGAATGGTCGTACAAGTTAAGCATACACTTCTTATCTATCAATAACGGGACTATCATGAACTTTGTTCGATTAAAATTAGAAAGTGATACCTTTCATACAACTTAACGATTTAAATGACTATATATCATGAGCTATTATGAACATAGGAGCTGATATATGTGCTCTTCCTAGCAAAACGTGGGCGTATCACTCTCATTCTACACAAAAATGTAAATGATAGTTACTACATATGCAGAATAAATAAACCCCAGGAAAAATTAGCGGTGTTTTGACACTTTGGTTAAAATTTCATATAATTTTTATAATAGCAAATTATATTAACAATTATTAACAATTCAGTTATAGCAATTAACCATTAAATTTTGGTTACATGTTAAGTAGGGAGTTGAATTTTATAATAAAGGATATTTTCATTTCACTTTAGTGGTGGCGTAGCAGCGCGCAACGCGTCCGCTTGTTTATTAATACTGCATATTTATTGGTTTTAGTTTCAGCTGGTTGTTCAAACCATTTTGAACCTCTATTCCCATTATTCAAACTTTCCCAATTTTAACTGCAGGGAATTAAGAATATTATAAGCTTGCCGTATCTGAAATTTTCTTTTCCCACAGTAAGAATAAACATCAATAAATAACAATTATCGTAAATATTTTGCAAAGACACATCACTTTTGTAGAATTCAGAATAAATCCGAATTTACTCTGAAGGGTTCCTATTTCTGGCTTTATTGCCAGCATATGAATGAAAAAAAAAAATAACTTGTATTATCGTGGTAGGCACGATAACTGTTGTAAATTGTTATGCACTTAATAAAACTAGGCACAGCCTAATAATTCTACCAGACCGTAGACGGAAATTACAATCGAAGATCGACTTCCTACTTTTGGTACCGCGCAATGTTACTAAAACTTGAGTTTTCACCAATAATTTCTAATTCTAAATTTGAAGCAATCGATGGGCTAGCCACACCCCTTCTTTCACCTTCACATATTTTTAGGTTTATATCATTTAGTTATATCTATTCCTGTTATGGTAGATTTCTTTTGTTGGCTCAAATTAAAAAGGATGAATTGAAATTATATGCCTTCCAATTGTCAGTAATCTGCGTTTTGTCCACTGCACTGCTTTATAATGTGGTTTTGTATATACTTTATATATATAACTTTATATAGGGTTTTCCATTTTTCTGTATTATAAGTAAAGTTAAATAAAACACACATACAGCTATGACTTCGATGCCCTTTTTATTTCATTATAATGCTTTGACCTTGTTATTATTCGCGAAATACAATGTCGCTATTTGTTTTGTTGGCCCTGACCACTTCAGAGTATTGAATAGTTTGTCTCATTTAGAACCAGAACCCCGAGCAAACAAAGAATTTGTTAAACACTTGGACATGGCATCATAAAGATTCCCTCGTTTTTGTGCCAGTGGTCACTGGAAGTTAATAATTTTGAATTGCAATTTTAACATTGTAGCTCTTTAGTCGTTTCACGAAATTGCCACAACAATTTCTGAAACACACAAGACCCATTAAAATCGAAATGACAAATCAAGTTTGACATATTCAAGGCATTTTTCCCTCACCCGGTATATAGTAGAAGAATTTGCGCAACTGTCTTCAAAGAGGTTGTTGACTGCAATATCCTTTAATCATACCTTCACCCAGAAGAATGTAGATACACAGATATCAGGAGAACTGACTTACATATATCTTCCCCAACGTTCTTCTTCGTAGTTACCAAAAGTTGACTCTGCCAGAGGAAGTCTTACCCATTTTCACGTCTCTTCGGCAGTTTTGTACACTACATCAGGTTGATCTCCTAACGACACAAACTTCCGGCAAACCAGTTTTTGTTACTGTCAGTGCGTTGCTTTAGTCAGGTCTAGTCCTTCCTCTAGGTTTCACTTTCGTTTCTTGTACTCTATTGTGCCATTATTGTCCGCTTTCTTTCTTGTTCTACCTCCTACAAGCAATAATTTTGAAAAACTTCTTTTTTGAATCATGGTGCCATTTTTGTCCCTTTCCTTCCCTTATTTACACCTAAGAGTAATCATTTTGTGTGATGACCCTTTGGTGCTAGGCGATGGTTTCATTTTTCGGTATCAGTTTTGTTTCAAAAAAGTACGACATTCGAAAAAACCAGTTCCTATGATGTAAGGAGAGTGAACATTTCCTATTATATGAATATAATTTCTATCGGTTGATGTCGCGCCTACAATATCGTTTGAAAGTACGAAAGAGCGCTACAACTTTCACGATTCCAGGTCTAGTGATAAGATTTTAGTCTGTATACCTAAAAGCACGATTTTAAAAACTTGCTCCATATCCAGCACTTTGTCTGTAAAAGGATAATAACGCGACGCACTTTTACAAAATAGAATAAAGTGTAGAATAACATGCTTCGTACGCACGATTTGATATTTTAAGTAAAAATTAATTCAGAAGTTGAATGCCTCCGCTATTTTTGTCCCACATCCGGTTGAGCTCTTAATAGTTCAAATTACGAGCAACATAGCTTACTTTATTATCAGTTTGACAGTAACTATTCCGCACTCTTAAAATAAGACTTCAAAAATATCCGTTTATCGCGACCGTACCTCGTAATAATACTGTTTACATTAATTTTGGTGATTCCAGCACAAGCCGTTTATCTTGGGCGTTTTTACCATTTTTGTCCTAATTCTTCAATCTTATCTCCAAAAAGCTACGACTTTTTTAAACCTCTCTCATTCCTAGCCTAGTCTAAAATTCACCTAACAGAATTTTCGCACCCAATTTCACGATTCAGTCTTCACACTTTGCTTTTTGGTGATTTTGTCTATTTTTTTTTTTTTTTTTTTTTTTTTACCCCTTAAAAGTACGAATTTCGGAAAATCCATTTTTGAATGCGACTATACCGTAAAATCAGAGTACTCAAAAGCAGCATCTTGATTTAGGCTCCAGCCATTTGATATGATCGACGATGCTCTTTCACCCTTAGTTATAAGCTAAGAATTGCGTTACACCTTTCCTTACTTATTCTGTAAGAAGAATGTGTACCACAACGTTGATGATCCTAGCCTCGATTCCTTTTACTACTTGATACCATTTTTCTCCCATAATTACCTAACAATACGAATTCCGCAAAAAACAAAAAAATAACAACGGTTTGTGCCTCGCGCTTATGCTGTAAGGAAAATTGGGTAAAAGCACGGATTTAAAAAAATAACCTTTTTCCTTCCTACTCTGGGTGGGCAATATGAACCCTAATTTCCATGCGATGAAATCAAATTTGTCTCCTTTTAGCCTGTTTCTATCTCTAGAAGTTTGCAATTTGAAAACCTCCCTTCTTATAGCATATCTATCTTGAAGGGAAATATGAGCACCAACTTACAATATTCTAGGTCTGGTAATTTGATTTTGATTTGAGATTTTCCCTTCTTATCCGATTTTCATCCCTAAATGATTGCATTTTGAAAAACCTTATATGTCTAACACGCAAGTGGAATACGGTCACCAATTTGTTGCTGTTTCAACTGGCCTCTAACAGCACAAAGTTTAAAAAATCCCATCTTGCCACAAGTTTATTCTAGAAGTGAGTTATGGACACCAATCTTCATAATTCTAAACCTAACCGTTTGAGCTAGGCGATGGTACCTGATTTGTGTTTTTTTACCTCGTTTCTTGAAGTTGAAGCATGTTTTTGAAAAACTCGTTACCCTTCTGGAAGGGGAATACGGATACAAATTTTCCAGATTCTTGCTCCGACCATACTCGTATGAACTGGGCAACGATACCAGCTTTGTCCATTATTACTCCGTTTTAGTCCTAAAGGAACGAATTAATTGTGGGATGAAACAAACGTAATGGTCCTTGATGTGTTATATAAATTCAATAAATTCAATTCAATATGAAACCTGACGAGTGGAAAACATTGAAAATTTTAAAACATTAAACCCAATCCGATTTAATTGGATGAGACTCAGAATAGGGCCATTATTTTAAAGATTCACCTATTAAATGTGCTGTGGATTCACTTTTAATATAAAGTATATTATTATAAATATTTTAATATTTTGCTAATCAGCTCTAGTCCAAAACAAATCATTCAAAGAGGTGTTATGTTTATAATATGGGTAGTCAAATGTTATAAATTTAGATCTGTTCCATTATCATCATAAATTTTTTTTTAAATCAATTTCTAAGGTTACTATTCTACAAATTTTAAAAATCCATTCTTGAATAGCGTTTTTATTGATTGTGGAACAAGTTTCGACAATTTCGACATGGAATTAGTTTTTAGTCAATGTCGCTCATAAGTTCTCTATTATGTGCGCTGCTACAAAATTGTGCAACATCTAGAAGTTTCGAAGAACTATTCAGAAAATAGGTTATTTATACTAATACCAACAACACCAACTTATGTAGTCATGGCCTTGGCATCAAACTACACGCAACGGCATCAAACTGAAGCAATAATCAAATTACATTTGGTAACTACTTAACTAATATTGACTACTGAATATGACTGTAAAATATTTGATCAATTTAGAAAGTATAGGCGTAAATTCTACAAAGCATTTATATTATGTTGCGCACTTATTGAAAGAGGCATGAGAAGGGATTTGTACAAATTCGATCATTCATGGAGTAAAACATAGAAGATAGATGGTGTCATTGCTCAAAGCAAACGGATTATGTTAAAATCGTGATAATGTAGTATATTGTATACTTTTTTAGGGAATTAACAGATAATTGGCAAATGGTCCCATATCTTACAACACACCCCCGAACGTAAAGTCAACGGAATGTGCATTCGTTTTCGTGAGCTTGAATTATATAATCGTATCGTACTCTTCTTGAAATTCGTACTTTTAAAACATAAAGAACGAAGAATGGAGGCGTAAATGGTACCACTGTCTAAAACAAACCACTAAAGCTAAAGCTGTGGGATTAGAAGTATAAATCACATTACACTGGCAATTGAAAATAATTTTTGGAAGTTTGTTTTAAGTGGGCTCAAAATTGTGCTATAATTAGAATAGTCGAATGAAGCTAAAGTGTTGGGTATAACCGGACTCCAACAATTAATTTTATGAAGTTTTTAACTGTCTTGATCAAAGCGTTTGGCAAAAATAAAAACAAACCGATTATATGGTTAAAGTCAGAATTGTAAAATTAGTGGGAATATTGCGGTTACCAGTGGTAAATAAATTTGCAGTGGAAAGTAAAATTATGCATATTAAATAACGCAAATGTATTCGTAAAATTTTAAATATCATATAGGTAGTTATATTAAGCGCAACACGTTTAGAGGGAACAAAGTCATAAGAACTTTGCTTGTAACGTAAGAACGGCTTTGCATCGATTTCTCACCTAAATTACTACATTTATATGCCATAACATAATGAACAATATTATAAAACAATTAATTTCATACAGATTCTCGCCGCCTCCCATACAAACTAAAATATCAATCAAAAAGAAAATTCAGTATTTCGGAAAATCTTTTTTGATTTCGTTCAGGCCATTATTAATTTATAACATACCAAATGGGCATCCTACAACCCAAAGGATATTCCGAAGTTAGGTGAAAGCTGATTTGTTCTACCTGGTACGAATTTATGTTAAGGTGTTACGTCAGGTCGATATTTTGCAAGGCAAATTGGAGTTTTATCGTAGCTCCTGTTATGTATGCACCACATATGTCATTTTGATTTAAAATGTAATGATTAAACGATTTTAGTATGGTAAATTCTAGCTCGTTCTTCCACGTCTTGGTTTTTAATTTCTTACTTAAAAGACTTTACAACGGATATAGCGAAATTCGCTTATAGCGAGGTGCTTCCTTACATTTCGTTGTAAGAGTGTTCCGCTTTAGCAATTACTAGATTTGGTTCCTTTTTAATAGCTAAAAATGTGGATATTTCTAAAAACGTAATGTTCTCTTAGATACTTCCACTCAAATAAAACAACGATAGAAATGGCAAAGTATTTAACTCTCATTCTGCGTGGTAGAATCCCCAATGTAATTTATAAAGCTGTCAGAATTATTGTATTATCCGGACTAGAGATGTACGGATTATCAAACGCTTGTTTATCATTAACATTCCGAATAACTGAGAATATTATTGCAAATAAACTTGTTGGCGAACTCATTGTTTTAATCCCGCTTTGAGTACAAATACAGGACGTCCTTCGGTAAAATATACTATAGGTACTTTGTTTTGCCGCCATTTTGGTAAACATTAGTCTTGACAGTTCATATTTGGCAGTCGTGAAGTGGAGACGTGTCAAATTTATATTTGAGAAATATTCGATAAACCAACGTGTTCTAATCGTTAAAACATTTTATCAAAATCAATCATCGATTACTATGACCAAGGGCCAAGCAAGGACCACAACCTACTGCAAGATAGGCTGAAAATAATACTGCTGCTCACGAAAGTGTTCAAAACAATCCATCAACCTCAATTCGACGCCGTGCTCAGGAACTTGGTCTCCAAACAACAACTTTGGCCACAATTTTGCACATGGATTTGCATTTGTTTCCATGTAAGATTCAGTTGACACAAGAGTTTCTTGAACAAGACCATTTACGCCGCCATACATATGCCAATAGGAAGTTACAGCTCGCCCATGACAACCCCGATTTTCATGAGAAAAATCATAATGAGTGACGAGGCACATTTTCATTTGAATGGATATGTGAATAAACATAATAGTCGGTGCTGGGCAATGGAAAACCTTCAAATTATTCATCAGTCACCTTTGCATCCATTAAGAATGACAGTCTGGTGTGCAATTTGGTCATGAGGAATCATTGGACCTTTCTTCTTTGAAACTGAAAACGGCGTAACGGTAACTGCCAATGGGGAGCGATATCGTGATATAATTGAAAACTATTTAATGCCACAACTGCATGCTTTGGGTTTGATTATCATGTGGTATCAACAAGACGGTGCCACATCGCATAAAGCCAGGATTACAATGGAATTACTGCGAGACCTCTTTCCACAACAAGTAATTTCAAATGGTGATGTTAATTGACCTCCACGTTCGCCTGATTTGACTGCTCCGGACTTCTTTTTGTGGGGACATCTGAAAAGCAAGGTTTATACAAATAAACCACAAACACTTGAGCAACTCGAACAGAATATTCGTGATGAAATTAATGAAATACCACGTGAAATGTGTGAGAATGTAATGAAAAATGTGCTCAAAAGGGCTCGCATTTGTGAGGCTAACACAGACGGACATTTATCTGATATTGTATTCCATACATAATTGCCGACATTAAATAAAACATTTATCAATATAAGATCCATTCTCTTTCATTTAATCAAAAATTATAAACAAACAAAGTAGTATACCTTCCCGACGGACACCCTGTAAAACTGTTGCTTATTTTCCGTTGTATCATACCAAGTGGACGTACAAGATAATTACATTTTGAGTGTTTACAAAATCTAATAATAACCAATTTTTTCCTAAAAATATGGGCATAACTCTCACTTAAGAAAAAGTCGCACCAACTCTCTGTTATTATTTCCCTTTCTTATGCTCAACCCCAATTTGGCATTCCAGGGGACAGAAAATAATGCAGATAGAATAGTTCCACTATAGCTGGTATGTATCCAAGTACAATCGTATCAACTTCTTGCTATATCATCCATACGCCACTGTTGTGCGTTTAACTCTATCGCATTCATTTATTATTTAGACAACATTACATGTCAAGTCAAAGTTCAATAACGATTAGAGAGTCGGTTCATTCAACAACATGAGCAGACATAATGTGCACCACTGCTCCGGCCAACAACTGGCAGTCGAACAACAACTGCAAATGTGTACTACATAATAATGTCACTTCGGTGGTAGTCCAACAATAGGAGCAATGTTTTGTGTATTGCCAACATTTGGCCAAAAGTGAAACCCGCCTGTCATAAAACTTATCCACTGCACCCTTCTGCTGGCGTGCTGGAAAAAAAGTGAATACGCAGCGATGAATTGGAGAGAAGAGCGTGAGACACTCACGCCATGAATCTTCCACAACTCATTTCATTCTATCGATTCGCTCACAAAAGCAGCCGAACTTAGTCACTCACGTTCTGAACGAACGAATGTATGAAAGAACGGATGAATGGTTGCTTGCATGGTCGGTTGCTTCGCAATTGTTGGCTTGGCTGTCTGCCAGCTTGCCCTATGGGGTCAAAGTGATTCTTCATCCTTCATGCAGTCACTGCCAACTCTCCCAAAGCTTTTTTTGTAGTGTTTGCACCATTCACTGCTCCATCCTGAAGTCGCTCTTCATTCTGGCTGTTCTTTTCTTTGCTTGTTGAGGAGCTGTAGTTGTGGAGTACTGCTGCCACAAGTGCTTGCCCGTACTTCACAAGTACCATGACGAATTGCTCAGGAACAAAATAATTAAACATAATGACAGAATTATTGCGGGGTTTCGTGCAAGTTACATTTGGCATTCCATTATGCTGCGCCCCTACCACAGCAGCTGCCGCTGCCACCGTCATCATCTGTTCTTTCCACTCGAACGAAATGATGGAAGAGGAAATTGTGCACTGAAGGCAATTTACCAAACTGTTTGTTGGCCCATAAAAACATATCAACAACAACAACCACGGCGGAATTATCACAAGAAAGGAAATCCATTTGTGTGGACCCAATGGTGGGGACGAAGGACATGTTCAATTAGCATACAAACATAAGAAGTATTCGTTCGTCCCATAGTGGGGTGGCAAATTGTTATTGGACTTTAACAAATTTTCAAATTGCCAAACGAACCGACAATTTTGCTTTTATTGTTGTCATTCCCTGTTGTATTATTGGTGGTCAATTACGGAGGACGGATGGAGGAGAATGCTCGGGAAAGTTGACTATGTTCTGCAATTACTGAAAGATGAACTTTAACGAAAGAAGTTTGGTGCTGAAGGCTATGCACGTAAAAAGACCTTGAGATAAATTGTAAGGGAACAAGTTAATACAGGTGGATAAGGCCACATTTCAATTGGGGTATTAACTTTTCACATGGAGTGCAGAGAATAAACGTTGACTTAGCTTTATTTAGATGAACAAATAATAAGGGAAGAGTGGAGAATACATAACGGAAATCGTGCTTAAGTATATGGGAAGTTTATTATTTTAAAAAATAAATTCCGTTTTTGTCTTAACAACATTAGAAACGTTTACGGTCATGCTGAGTACTGCTTTCCTTTTATCAACGTCAATAAAGTTTCCATATCTAATAACAGGAATGATGTCTGGGTGCAAAAGCCTAATAACGTTCTATTTTATAAACTGAAACGAGTTTGGTAAAAAGTTCCTTAAATGAAGTAACTATATATGAGACATTCGATTATATAATTAATTACGATCAACGAAGCCATCGTAGCTAGGAACGCTACAATGGTGGCATTTTCTTCTAATATTATGAGCAACTATAAAAAGGAATTGTGTTTAAATATTTGAAATAATAAGAAACAAAGCAATGGTTGTTGCATTTATAGCTGATATAATAGTTGCGCGAATTGGTTGATCCAATATGGGGCAGCAAAGTACATCAGCCACAAAACGGGCACGGGGACATAACAAGACGAGCTTCATTCGAATAACTGATAAGAAAGTTAGCATATATCCGTTAACTCGACTATTTGTTTTGGAAAGATTAAAATTCGGAAAAGTGCCCAATTTCTAAGCGTCCAGTCAGTACAATCAAATTTCAATATTTGACATTAGTACTTTGACAATTTCCGAAATGTACGCAGCTTAATCTGTTCAAAAACCAGGGAACGCATTTGGCCAAAGTAAACATTAAATTAAATGCATTTAGATCTAACATTTTTTCACCTTCATCCGAAGGAATGGTACATCCGGAAGGAAACGTCCAAATTAGCAAGTATCTTTGAGCCAAATGTATTTCGTGACTTTTTAAGTCGATTGAGCTATGCTGGCTGCCTGGCTGATGGACACGATAACAACTGTAAAAACTTGTGAAGCTTATTAAAACTTTGAATAGACACCTCTTCTGGCATCGTTCATGCAAATTAACCAAATTTCATCTGTATGCGCTTGCATAGTTCGAGGGCATGTAGCTGCAGCCAGTTGTATGCATGTCTGTTTTTCGAAAAAGCGTGTACGATGGACCAGTTCCATGCTAGGTATGTTGTAAGCGAAACTGGAGCAGCTTTTGTCTGCGAAACGCTGACCAAAGGTTTTTCTTGTCTGGTAGCACGAGAGATCAGGGGCCCCAAGAACAGTTTTTTCTCGCCTAATCGCGGCGTAGAACCCCTTGCGGGAGCATCACGCTGGCTGTTGTTAAAAGAACACGTGCTCTTGCATTACATCAAATGTAAAGGTAATGTGGGAAGTTGAAAACCCCTTTTCAGCTTCGATTAGGTTGAATTGTCTTGAATAAGACCTCAAGTGCACTTTATACCAGTGATTTCAAAGGTACTTCGGCTGAGAGAGGAAATTGTCCAATGGGATATGTTTCTATATCAAAGGTGCTTTGACTGATCTTTCCGGGATTTGTCTGAGTTCTCCAAAGGGGCGCCGACTGTATCAAATGCAAATAAAAACAGTCACATGTGTGATGGCACACCGCAAGGCTTTCATAGCGAGACCCACGCTAAATTACCTCGGATTAATTGAGTGACCGAATTTAAGAAATTCGTAGACTAGAGTAACATAATATTTTAGTTATTGCACTTATTTATAATGCTTGAAACAATTTGAAATAATTAACCTGTTAACCGCTCTTCTTCTGGCACCTTCCGCTCAAATGACCTATTCATCACATGTGCTCTTAGACTCACATATTTTACATGGTTGCACTAAGTTAGTCAAATTTAGTACACGCTGAGCGCTAGTCAAAATGAGATCTGACAATGAAAATGGACACTATTGCCAAATACCCTTCTGGTATTTCCCATTCAAATTACCGCTCTAACGTATATATATATATTTTTTTTTTTTTGGCACACATTATGCGTTTGACGAAGTAAATTCTGTGCATGAAAACGGAGGTAAGTGTAGCCAGTTCAATTGGTTGAAATTTCTGTACTGAAGTACGTACAAAAAGTTATTTGTTCCAATTACCTTGAGCAAAGATGTACAAATTTTAGATGTTCTTGATACCATCACTTAGGATTACACAATTATTTCGTATGGAAACAAATGTAACGTATTGAGTAGTATTTGAAGACGAAATCTTTTTCAGAAAGTTTTGGAACGATTGAGCCACGTCCGCCTATCACTATATTGACTGGCTGAATGACTGTTGGACATGATAACACTATACGAATTCTAACAAAATTTCGCCATTGGCAATATCTACTCAAGCCGTGAATTGAGATTGAAATGTGCAAAACGGCTACGCCCATTCTTGCATCTCCCACACAAAATTACGTATTTGACCAAAATGATTTGTATGCGCTTAATTTCGAATTAGTACACTGCATTTTCATATCATTTTGCCAAAAGTAATATTTTGTATAATAACAAATAAATCAACTTATAATGTAAGCTCAATTCGGCTCACTAGTAACCCTAACATATTTCTCATACCATAATTTCTGAAATGCCACTAATCTCATTCGTCATTTTTTCAATTAGAAAATTCATTGAGCCCGTTCTTGTATCTAAAATAGGAAATTATCGCACCACCAATACAACTAGCGGTAATAAAAGTTTGGCCAATCTTCTGCAGGTATTCCCCTTACAAATAATACTAACTGTAACCAGTCGTTTTTAGCAGTACTTCTGGAAATACGAATTAGGAGGCATTTAAAGTAGCAAGTATATTTGGACCAAATGTGTTTTATGACTTTCTAAGTGGATTGTGCGAAGTCCCTCTTTCTGCCGGCTAGGTGGTTGACGCGTTAACTGTAGCAAATTATCGCAACTGTTTATTAATTAAACTTCTTCCCTAGACAGCAGGAGGCGATCGCTAATTTGCTATATCGATCCACCGCTTCTACTACATCTCATATAAATTAACTTCTTTTTCTTCATAGGAGGCGACATGAGGTTTCTACGCCATCTATCAAGTTCGTTGTCGAAAACTTTTCGTGCTGGAGCATTTGAGTCCATCCTCATAATGTGACCCAGCTAATGCAATCGTTTATATTGATGCCCTGCACCACGTCAATGTGAACATAAAGCTCATACAGCCTTAACGATGATGGAGTATTTTTGGTATTTTCCATTCGAAGACCCCCAGCACCGATTCATTCGCTTGTGCCATAGCCCAGAATTTCGTGCCATACTACAAGATAGGTAAAACCAATGTCTGGTACAGTTAGATTTTTGTTTGTCGAGAGAGGGCGCTTGCTCAGTCCGTACTAACACCTGTTAGCAAGCAACACTCTCCTCTTTATGTCCATCCTAACAATATTTTTTTACTTACAGCGGATCCGAGATAGATGAATACATTCACTGCTCCAAAATTATAGTTTACGTTTACACAGAGTCATAAGCGAGCAGACTCTTTGTTCGTTGAAATAAATAACTTTGTTTGATCCTCGTTTACCACCAGATCCATTCTCCTCCTTCCCAATGCTTCAGAACATTGCAGTAACATCCCACAATTTTCTGGCAACTATATCTATATTGTCAGTCAGCATTATCCTACAAATGCGCATAAGCTTCTCGGAAATTCCAAACTCGGACACTCTTGGGTCTTCTCCAGAATTTTCCGTAGTGTGAATATGTGGTCAGTTTTTGATTTGATTCTCAACTAGTCGCCTTTCAATTTAGGTACGATCAGACGGGTGGGTATTTTTGCAAATAGTTCTGGAAATTTCGACTTTCCATTGATAGGCTGCCTGAAATCTGTACGCTCCCCCTGTAGACAATAAGTCCAAGCAGTTTAAGTAGCGAATGATAATTTATGGCCAATTCTATACTGTCTCGAGTAACTTTCGTTCAATGAAATATAGAATATTAGCATCAGGAAGTTTATACTCATGAATTGAACCAGAATTTTAGGTTAATTTTCACATAAATAGTTCGAATACATCAGAAGTTAATAAAAATTCTTCTTAATTTGAAAGTAAGATTTTTTTGGTATTATTAACAAATCACTACAGTTTCAGACTGAAATTCATTTAAAAAAAAGACCATATTAGTCAATGTTTTTGTGTAGCCGCCATGTATGTGAACCGTCCAAATGTCCGGCATTTTTCTTCTAAAGCCTCCCAGAAATGATTTATCTATTTGTGTCATATTTCCTATCATTAAGTCTCCTTCTATGCTCCTAATTTGCATGCACTTGATTAACTTTATTGACAACGACACTGAGGTAAAAAAAAAGAATACGCCTATGTTTGAATAACATAAAAGGCTTGATAACATCGGTACGTCTATTACTGAAACTCAAATTTTATGTTAGCCTAATAGATGTTACCAATCCCAACGTTTAGATTGCCTGACGCATCTTAAACAAAAATTAAATAAACTAATCCTACGACTGTTGATAACTACCATTTGAGAATATGAAATGTCTGGATTTCTTCTACTAATGTAAAGCTAAAAGCACTGCCATACAGGATATGTGATTGACTTAACAGGGATGGATGCAGTATAAAAATTATAATATCTACCA
>JAHXMU010000826.1:3330751-3403132 GCA_019455685.1 Philornis downsi
CCATGATTGAGGAAAGTATCCAATTCGAAGTATAGCATTAAATATAACTAAAACTAATTTGAGGATATTGTGGGGGAGTTCTGAAATCATTTTCGCTGTTATTTTATCGTGTCCAGGAGATTTATTCATTTTTAACGAGAGAACATTTTTCTTTAAGAGAGATAGACTTATTTTCATTGGATTTGTGACCATTGGACTAATGATCGTTGGATTCACACGAGAGATTGTATCGTTAGGAGTAAATACTTCTTCCAGATGATCAGCAAATTCTTTCACTTTTTCATCACTACTCCTTGCCCATCCTGCCAAAATTGGTCTTTAAAAAGCATTTCCAATTCGTGAGAATGATTGATTGAATTCGTTGAATGACTGACAATCGAGCAGATGGGACATACCTAAAGGTTGTACATAAATTATAATTGTTTGCTTATCATGATTTCAATTCTTGATAGCAAAGATTCCGATTAAAAATTGTTTTCTATTATTTGGGAACATAAAGGCATAATGGGATTGATAGTATGAGGGACAGTTACATTACCATCAGCTTCAGCGATCAGTTCACGTTATTGTCGGAGCCGTTAATTTAATCTCTTTAAACTGTGTACGTACTGGATGGCGTATCTGACATCGTTTTGCATTCAGGTTCATCCTCATTTGATACATGTGAAGGGACATTTATAAAATGATTTTATGTAACTTCCGATCTATTATTTCTGAATCTTTTTAATGTATCGGTATTGTTAATTGTTTACTTAGGTGACATACTTACCTATTATACGCCGCATATAGAGCACAATTCCAAGCACTTCGGTCATCCACGCTTTTTCTTCAATTCATCATAACAAGTTTCGGTGCTACTTCAAAAGTCTGTTCCTTCTAACGGATTTTCGGTCGCTCTCTTCTCTTTTCATTCTGGAGCATTTGGGTCCATCCGCACAACATGACACAACTAACGCAATTGCTGTATATTAATGCGCTTAACCACGTTGATGTCGTTACATACTTCTTACAGCTTATTATTCATGTGGCGCCGATACTCTCCGTTAACGATAATTGACCGAAGTAATTTCCTCTCGAAGACTTCCAGCACTGGTTCATCCGCTCGTATCATAACCAAGGATTCTGCACCATGCAACAAGACAGGTAAAACCAACATCTGGTACAATTTGATTTTTGATTTGTCGAGAGAGGGCTTTGTCGTTGAATAGACGCTTAGCTCATAGTAACATATATTAGCAAGCAATACTCTCCTCTTAATCTCCATGGTGACATTATTTGTTTTGTTTACAACGGATCCTAGGTAGATGAGATCATCCCCCACCCCAAATTTATAATTCACACAGCGTCCCAACCGAGCATATTCTTTGTTCGTTGAAACAAACAATTTTTTTTGTCCTCGTTTACCACGAGACAAATATGTTACGCGAATAACATATGGTTCTTATTAAAGATGATACCAGTCGTGTTAACCGCAGTTTTCCTTATAACCATGTCCTACAGTATATTGAAGAGGTCGCATGGTAGGCTGTCGCCCCATCCAAATCATTGCTTGGTGTAAAAAGCTCTCAGAAGATTTCGTGTCAGTCAGCGTCATCATACCAAGACGTATAAGCTTCGCAGGAATTCAAAACTCGGATGTGACTTCATATGGTTTTTGTCGTATAGGACTGTCGAAGGCAGCTTTATAATTGACGAAAAATTGGTACGTGTCGATCTGTTTATCTTGAATCATGTCCGGATTTTGACGTAGTTTGAATACTCGGTAAGTTGTTGATTTACCAGGCCTAAAGCAACACTGATGAAGCCCAATCAGGTCAGCTAGAATCGGTTTTAGTCTTTCGCATATCACTCTCAACAGGTCCTTATAAAAGACTGATACCTCGATGATTTTTACACAAACTTGAATCGCCTTTTTCTTAACACAGAACGCAGTGCACTTAAATTCCAATCAACGGGCATGCATTCTTCAAACCAAAATGCTATTTATCAGATCATTCCCACGGGCCTTAAACAGCTCTGTGGACACGCCATCTGTTCGATGGCGTGGACACGCCCGCAGTTCTGTTTCTGAGCCGCATTACTGCTATTCTGATCTTGTTTGTGCTCGGAGTTGGACAACTTATGCCATCGTTCGTAATTGTGGTGATTTTTCACACGTGCTGCCATCCGAAATCAGATACTTTTTAAAAATACTCTCTCCATAATTGCAGCACACTCTGCGTTCTTATAAATACATCTCTATAACAGTCTGGTATAATTTTTAGACTTCACCTCTATCCCTTTATCTTTCTATATTCTCATTCATCCGCTCTTTCCACAACCGTTTCTTCCGCCTAAGAAGTGTGTTTGTGCCTGGTTACGTACATTTGCTCAACCTCGTGCGTACCACGTATCAGGTTCGTGCGTATCAGGTTCTGATCCAAGCCTAAATTAGCAACGTGGATCACACTCAAGACCATAACACTAGATGCATGCCTTTCACCTCTTACCACGTGATCCATCCTCGTATTATGATCAGGAGACAGTCACGTATCGCGCTGCAGCGATAGAAACCAGTCTGAATTCGTTTCCGGAGGCGTTATTATTAAGACCGAATTTGGGACCTGGTGGACTAAGAACATCTCTTCATATTGTGGCATTAAAATCTTCCAAAACAAATTTAATGCCATGGCCAGGGCAACGGTTATATGCTTCTTCTAGGCTCTAATAAAATGTATCTTTGCTCTCCTCGTCTTTTCCTTTCGATTATGCATATGCACAGATCAACATAATGAAATAATATTTCGCTTAGTGCGACGCCACGGATATACAGTCACTTCTGAGTCTAAACGTCCGGGCAAAGTGCCTAAATCTCTTCCCTACAAGAAATCCACATCCGAATTCATGTATTTAGTTTCGCAGCTATAGTAGACGTCACAGTTTGTGTGCCGAGTACATTCTTGTCCAATTCAAGCTTTAGTAATAGTTTTTGCATAAGGCGCAGCTTGTTAGCATGTCATTTAGGTTTTTTAACTAGTTGACTTCTCACTTTAGTAATAACATGAGATCCATGAATACCGATACATTAGGGAATAGTAGCCCAATGTATCGGTTTTCACTGGGCTTATATTATCAGACCTGGAGCCTCGACATCGACAAAAAAAAAACGTAGGAAAAGATAATCAAAAAAGCTTACTTTTCGGGGTTTTTCCGCTTTTGACGCTCTAATTCAATATCGTGAGCTCAACTTTAACATCTTCTACTAATGTTCTAGTATAGGTCAAATGATATATAGCTTATTTTCTTCTAGCGAAGGTATAATAAGGGCATGAGTTAGAATAGCCTTATCGCGCATCTATTAACTATTAGCAGGTATTGGCGATAGTTATAAAAGATTTTAAAGATGGATCCAGTGTTAATAAGTTTTTTCCTACTGAACCTATTTTCACCACTTTTGACATCGGCATCAGCAAATCTATTAATAATTTTATCCTAAGTCGATCAGCACATAATTTTATGGTCTAATTCCAACTCCGAACTCAGAAAAATGATGACCACTCTGCATCAGCATTTAAATAACAAAATATAATATTATAAAGCGTAATCCAATAAGGCGGATCGGTGTTTACAGTATTATCTATTTTACATATTGAATCATACTGATTGGTACTTGGGAGTTATGTACGAAAAATAACATCAGCCAAATATACTCCAAAGATCCAAATTATTCCGCCAGCATAATATGTTCACCAATTGTTGCCTTTATTATGTTGAAATAGGCGTTTACTAAAAATGCGGCCTAACGTGATCAAGAAAGCGTTCAATTACTACGTTGGCCCAGTTTAAAAGGCTTGTTCATAGAAGAATTATATCCAACGAAAGTTATCCATTCTTAAAAATTTACAAATATTTATGCCATTCGTTCCTCAATAAAAAAGCAAATCACGGCGATATTAGAAGCGGACAATTTATAATTGTTAAAAAATTGTCGGCAGATATTTCATCGGAAAAACGAGATATCTCGATTTGTTGCAGATGGGAAACCAAAGTTTTCTATATATCTTTTTATGCCATATTGAGTAAGTCGACACTGCGATTTGGCAGTGGTACGACTTTACGCCTGTCCAATGGTTTTTGAAACAATTGTTACATGGACAAATTCCTATTTGAAACTAGTATTCAAACTCATATTTTTAGTGTCAAAATTTTAGATTTCGTACAACTAGAACCTATCAAGTGCGAACAGTATTTTGACTGCGACCCTGTGGTGGTGCTGCACTGTCTGGCAGCAAATATGAAATTGATCGACTCAAAAACATGGGTGAATGTTCTCCCTTTCATAGGAACCACAGGTTTAGATTAGTTCGTACATGAATAGATTGCCAATTGAAGGCCAGCATGCCATAAGTTGTGACATTCATGTCTTGGGCTTAATTGTTTTTAAAAATGGTTAGCGTGAACGTATTATTGGTTATTCACGCTAACCAGTGACCTATTTCAGTATAAATTTGAACAAAGTCGACGCCTTAGTGGAGCACGTCCAGAAAACCGGTGTTCGAGTTATTCGAACAATCACTTCTTCTGAGAATCTGGTTTTCGATTATTAAACCAACAGAGAAACCAATAACAAATTTCACTAGAGAGCACATTTAAATGAAAATTATAGGTTATTACGGCAGACATGCACAATCATTATAAACAATAAATTTGGAGCGATATTTTGAATCAATTGCAAGTATTTTTGAAAAATCTGTACCTGAAGCAGAAGCCAAATAATTTATAACGGACGGGTCGGAAACGTTTTAGTTGTATGAATTTCATATTCTGCCCGTAACAACATTTATATCCAAATTGACAGCGCAGGAGAGCAAAAATGGCATGTATAAAGGGAGATAACGTTTATATCTTTATACAGAGTTTTATAAGCTTGAAATTATTTTAGTGGTATTGTCTGAGTTGAGAAATATTGTAGGAAAGATGCAAACCAATGCAGAACATTGATTTTAGAAGGACAAACAATGGCGTAATGGTTACTACATGCGGCCATCGTTCATATGATCGCGGGTTCAATGCCGCACACAACCATCTATCGTTATTTGATCAGCAATCACTTTGATGTGCCTGACGAAAACTTCGAGTAGTCGACTAATCGACAATTCTAGTAAATGCTTCTCAACCTGTAATGTTCGGAATCATCGTTAAACTGTAGGTCCCGTAGAGTGAGTCTAAAATAGAATGCGAGGACGTTCACTAAATGTGGGAAGCTCTCCCATATCTCATTCATGGGATGTAAGAAATTTTTTTGTTGTTTATGCTTGATATACAGGGTGGCGCAATAGAACGTGCATATTTAAAAAATAGATTAAAAAATAAATACAAAAGGTATGGTTAAAATAAATCTAAGGCATTGTAGAGCAATAAATGGAGTTTATTTTTTAAAAATAACATCATCTAAATGGTGACCCTCTCTACGACGGTACTCCTCTAACCGGAAACGAAAATTATTGAAAACTTTCTTCAGTAATACTGGTGTAATGGCTGCCATTTCACCACGGATATTCTCCTTGAGTTGAACGATGTTTCTTGGATTATTACTGTAGACTTTGTGTTTGAGGTACCCCCACAAAAAAAAGTCAAGAGGCGTCAAGTCTGGACTACGTGGGGGCCATGGGATATCACCTCTTTTCGAAATCAGTCTGCCAGGGAACATCTGCTTCACCACCGCCATGGAGTCATTTGATGTGTGACAGGTAGCTCCACCTTGTTGGAACCAAGTTCTGGAATTCACTATTCTTGAACTTTCAATTTCTGGAGCCAAAAATCCGTCCAACATCTCAACATAGCGTTCCGTATTAACCGTGACGTTTTGGCCCCGCGCATTTTCTAAGAAAAAAGGACCAATTATTCCCCTGCCAGAGATTGCTGCCCATACTGTCTCTTTAGGACTATGGTTTCTGGTGTTTGATTTTGGGATTTTCACAGTTCCAGTAACGACAGTTTTGACGGTTTACGAACCCATTCATAAGGAAATCAGCCTCGTCAGAGAAAAGGATATTGTCAAAATTGGAAAATCGATTAAGCATTTCATTAGCAAATGCGAGCCTTGCTATGAAGGCAGACTCTTTCAATTCTTGTATTAATTGCAGCTTATATGAATGCAGTTTAAGATCCAGTGTTAAAACTCGTTGCAAACTTCGTCGCGATAATTGTAAGACAGACGATCTCTTGCGAGTCGACATTTGTGGATTTCCTCGTACTGACTCAATAACTCTCTCAACATTGTCTTCGGCCCTAAATGTTCTTGGGTTTAAATGTTGAACCGGTCTCTTCAAAACGCTTTACCCATATTTTAATTAAATTAGCATTCGGAGCTTCACTAATTCGTCGTAGTCCATATTCAGCACAATATAGTCGCCCAGTAGCAATATATGAACGAGAGTTCTCGTAAAATGCGCGCAAGCAAAATGCGCGACGCTTCCCGTCGAAGTGATTCATAGCGACTAAAACTCCATGAGCCCGCCAACCCAACGATGTAGGCGCCCCCCGCCTGCGCCTATTCTACCCCGCAAAAAAAGATGATGCAATATGCACGTTCTATTGCGCCACCCTGTATTATACTGAATTTATGATTGGGGGTGATATGTTTTAAAGGTAATTTGTGTGGAAGATACCAGAAGGAGCGGTTATTCAATTCATTTTTATATTCCACCAAGTATTTTAGCGTTACACAACTGACAACCGTTTATGTGGCGGAAATGTATGACTTATGAAATACGCGGCGGAAATTAAATCTTGATAAATCAGTCAATTTGTATGGAAGGTATTCGAATCAACGCGGGAATGCCGTTCAGTTTTGTTTTTAAAACTAAGCTTATTAAACGTGTGTCCACGTGTGAATTCTGTCCAACTGTTTGAAAGATATGCATTTTGTAGATAACTATAAAATATAACAACTTAATAATAAATCTTCCTTATAATCGAGTTTTTTTCACATGTCTCTAAATAAAATGAATTTATTCATTGTTGTTAATATGGATCCAAAACGTAAAAACAAAGATTGATTTTCCTGAGATAGTGGAATTGGAATGTTCTTCTTCTTAGGTGGCGACTAGAATAGTCATACTTATATATATTACTTGTGTATATTATATATATATATTATATCTATATTCCATTCCATTCTATCTAGTATATCTATATATCTCCTCCAATTCATCACACCAAGTTTCGATAGTAATTCAAAAACCTGGTCCTTGAAAGCGAGTTTTGGTTGCCCTCTTCTGCACCGTCCACCGAGTTCGTTGTCAAAAACTTTCCGCGCCGGAGTATTTGGGTCCATTCCCACAAAATGACACAGCCAACGCAATCGCTGTATAATAATGCGTTTGACCACGCCAATGTGTTCACATAACTCATACAGCTCATTTTTCATGCGACGCCGATACTCTCTGTTAACGATGATGGCCCATATATTTTCTGGAGTATTTTCCTCTCGAAAACTGCCAGTTCTGATTCATCCGCTTGTGTCATAACCCAGGATTCTGCGCCATATAACAAGACAGGTAGAACCAACGTTTGGTACAATCGGATTTTTGTTTGTCGAGAGGCACCTTTATCATTGAATGCTTGCTTAGCCCATAGTAACATCTGTTAGCAAGCAATGCTCTCCTCTTTACCTATATACAGTAGTAGTAGACTCGTTGAAATCAATAACTTTATTTTGCCCTCGTTTGCCACTAGACTTATTTTCGACGCTACCTTCTCGATGCTTGAGAAGGCTGCAGTAACATCTCACAGTCTTCTGTTAATAATGTCTATGTCGTCTGCATATGCGAGTAACACATGGCTTTCATTAAAGATGGTACCAGTCGTGTTAACTGAAGCTTTCCTCATAATAATCATCTCTAACAGTATGTTGAAGAGGTCGCACCCCCGCTTAAATCCTCGTTTGGCGTAAAAAGGCTCGCTAAAAACTTTGCCTATCTTTACCGAAAGCTTCGTGTTCCTGTCCTACAAAGACGTATAGGCTTCGTAGGAATTCCAAACTCGGCCATGGTCTCATACAGCTTTTGCCGTATCGGGCTATCGAAGGTAGCTTTATAATCGACGGAAAGATGATACGCGTCGATCTATTTTCTTGGGTCTTCTCTAGAATTTGTCGTAGTGTGAATATCTGGTCAGTTATTGATTTACCAAGTCTAAAGATACACAGATAAGGTCCAATCAGGTCAGTTAGAATCGGCTTCAGTCTTTCATATATCACACTCGACAGGACTTTATAAGCAATGGGTAAAAGGCTGATGCCGCGATAGTTTTTATAAACACTTGGATCACCTTTTTTAAACACAGGACGCAGTACACTCAAATTCCAACCATCGGGCATGTTTTTCCGCGAGCCAAATCGTATTTAGGAGCTGATGAAGGCTGTTTATCAGCTCATCGCCACCAGTTTTAAACACCTCTGCTGGCAGGCCATCAGAAATCGCAGCTTTGTTCTTCTTAAGCCGCAATATTGCTGTTCTGATCTCTGTTTGGCTCGGAGCTGGGCAATTTATGCCATCGTCGATAATTGGGCTAATTTTCTCGCTCGTGCTGCCAACTGGGACTAAAAGCCAATAAAAATGCTCTCTCCATAGTTGCAGCATATTCTGCGTGTCTGTGACCAGATTTCCCTCGCAGTCCTTACAGAAGGGAAGCCCTGTTTCATACCCTGTACTTCTTATTTTTTGGTAGAATTTTCGGGCTTCACCTCTATCCCTGTCCCTTTCTATTTCTTCACTCCCAAGCTTTTTCCACAACGGCTTCTTCCGCCTAAAAAGTTGATGTGCCTCTCTTCTCCGCTCCTAGTAGCGTTTCGCAACTGCAGGCGTTGCAATTGGCAATTGCCAAAGAATCCGCAATATGTTGCCACTGTTCGTTAGGAACATCAGGATTAGTTGTGAGAATTTGGTGGAGTAGGCTGTGGCTATCTCAGGGGTATGCAGCTTAGCAACGTCAAGCTTCCTTTGTGCCCCGTTAACAACATTTTTCGTTCTGCTTAATCTCGTGCGTACTTTAGCTGCAACTAACTGGTGATCTTGCTCCACGAATCACACGCACATTCATGACACTATAAACATGCCTTCCATCTATTACCACATAATCAATCTGATTCCTAGTGTTATGATCAGGAGATAGCCACGTTGCCTTGTGGATGTCTTTATGCGGAAATCTGGTTCCACTTACTATCATATTACGCGCCGCAGCGAACGAAACCAATATAAATCCGTTTTCAGAGGTGTTACCGTGAAGACTTCCGACTGCTAGACTAAAAACATCTTCCCATCCTACTTTGGCATTAAAATCTCCCAGATCAATTTTAATGTCGTGGCCAGGGCTTCTTCTAGGCACTCATAAAATTTGTCTTTGGTCTCTTCGTCATTCTCTTCCGTCGCTTTGATGCGGATAGTGGCTATACCGCCACTTATAGGGTTAAACCACGAGACAAGGTGTTTCAGTCTCTTTCCCACCGAATTCATGCCTTTCTGCGTGGCAGTTATAGTAGACATAGTTTTTACGCCGAGTAAATCCTTGTTCTGTCTATCACATCCCCTGGATGGCCGTAATGTCAGCTTTATATTTATCCATGACATCCGCTAGTCGGAGAGAGGCACCAGGTGTATATCTTTAAATCATGGTCCTTATAATGTTTGCGGGGGCCATCAACATTTAGGGTGATAAATTTTATTCAAGGTGAGCGGCTTATCTGGCACTGCATCCGATCCTAGTGTTGGGTCTGCCAACGACTAGGCCGGTGAGTTGAGTTTCGGTAACAGAAGTTACCTACTGGCTTAAGACGCATCGATGTTAGCATGCCATTTAGGTTTCTCAACTAGTCGCCTTGTTACTTTTGCTGTCATCAAACGGATGTCTGATTGCATTACCAGGCAATACTTGCCCGAAGGTCGGAAGCCGTGAACTGCTTGGGGAATTCTGCAGAGGGATCTGCAGATTCCCAAGTGAATAACAGTCAGAGAGCCCAAACTACAAATGTCCTCATTTTCCGGAATTGGAATGTTACTTATTTCCAAAAACAAAATGAATATTATAATGATTTGATTTGATTTTTTGGATTATACTACCTCATTTTCAGTTTTGAAAAAGATAACTATAACTATTATCATTTTCAGTCATTATTTCATTCAACTATTTAAAGAGCGAGTTTTTTTCCAACCCTACGCTTTAGAAAATCCATGAAACGGATTCAAAATCCCCGTTCTTCGACAGAAAAGTAAGTAATGAAGAACAAATTTTTAAAATATCTTTAAGATTCCATCGCCAAATTCTTTTGGCGATTAGTAAACATATATAAATATTTGAAAACAAACCAGAGTACTGCGCTCTAATGCACGTAGAAAATAATATTCATGGATTTTTTTTAAATAAAATTATTACCGCATTTTTGCTTTCATAACGACAAAGTTGCCAAAATACCGTCCAACTTCCCATACTTCGTCGCCGTTGTAAAGAACGCCCCTTACTTTCGCGATAATGATTTTTTTTAGTAAAAATGCCTGCATAATAACTGTATGCTAAATTTTGTTGGCCATTAATATTAAATTAATTAATAGTATTGGTAATGTTTCGACCTACGAGCCTACGATGGATGTAAAAGTTTGCGTGGTATTATTTCGAAATAATATTAGAATTTTAAAAATGATTGTCGTGTACATTATATTACAAACAACACCCATAATTTGACAATTGTTTTCTCAATAACTAGAAAACTTTTGGTTTTTTTACCAGCTGCTAGATAACAAAAGTTTGCTTGGAGGAATTACTAGTCACAAATTGAAAAATATATATAGGATGATTTTTTAATCGTAGTTTTTTTTGACAATCGAATAAAACACTCAAATTTGCATTGGTCTTTGCCATTTAATTCTTAAAGATAATTTCATGTAAATATTGTCCACGGCTTCGTCTCAAAATGTCCATTCAGAAGATCCAATTTTTCGCCACTTTTTCGAGCATTTTGGCCTGTATTCCACAAATAACGCGTGTTATGTTATCCTGTAAGGCTTCAATAGTGTTCGGCTTGTCCACATAGACTAACGACTTGACATAACAAGGCAAGAAATAATCAAGAGACGTTAAATCGCAAGATCTTGGAGGCCAACTCGCAGGGCCAAATCTTGAGATAAGCTGCTCACCAAATTCATCCCTCAACATATCTATCGTTTCACGAGCAGTGTGGCATGTTGCACCGTCCTCGTGGCTCGACATCGTTTGCCGTTGACGGTAATGTTTCTTCCACGGTCGTCTTTGAAGAAAAATGGACCGATGATGGCACCAGCCCATAAACCACAGCAGACTGTCATTTTTTCGAGATGCATCGGTAATTCATGTATGACATGTGACTGTTCATCATTCCAGACGCGACAGTTTTGCTTGTGTGTGTATCCGTTCTGAAAGAAAT
The DNA here is from genome assembly GCA_019455685.1 of Philornis downsi. Taxonomy (NCBI): domain Eukaryota; kingdom Metazoa; phylum Arthropoda; class Insecta; order Diptera; family Muscidae; genus Philornis; species Philornis downsi. Next base: position 3,342,189 of record JAHXMU010000826.1, read on the forward strand.
GAGCCTTATCGTTGAACACAATTTTTCGAGTAAACAGCGGATTTTAATTGAGCTTTTGTAAGGCCCATTCATCAAAAATTAGACGTTGTGGTAGGTCATTCGGCTTCAATTCTTGCGTGAGTTGAATTTTATAGGCTTTCCAACCCAAATCGACGTGTAAAATTTCCCTTGTGGTTAAGTAATACGAATTGACATTTCACGATGGTCATTAACACTGGTCGCTACGGCTGCAATATTTTCTGCGGTACGCACTTTTCGCATGCGAGTAGATGGTTTTATGTTTAACAACGTAAATTTGGTGCGAAATTTGGAGATAACAGCACGAATTGTTGATTCAGCAGTTCGATTATAACGATCATAAAATGGTCATATCAAACGATGCACATTTGTCACAGAGCACGAATTATGATAATAAATTTCAACGATTTGCAATCGTTGCTCGTTTGTTAGTCTTTCCTTGGTGAAATGGCAGAGTATACCGTATACTTTTCAGTTTGACAGATGATGTTTGCCCGCCATTACCAACCAGTGCTGCCAACCTGAAAAACTTAAATCTTAAAAAATCACCCAGTAATATTAAAGGAGGCAAGAATGAAGATAAATCCTCGAAAGAACCAATTCTCCCTCTGATTGATAACATTGCTATATAGTACACAAATATATAGAAGCAATTCGGTACAAAATATACATATATTATATGGAAATCTTCGACACACTAAATATATATAAGATATAACATTTTCAGAAACCAACAGGTAATTTTTTTTAATTTTAGGAGCTATGTGTACGAGGCTGATACCAAACTATTTACAATAACATATTATGCTGGGTCAGAACTAATTCCCAACAGTATTCCAGTATGTAGGGCCCTCAGGGTCTTCAGATTAGGTGAATTGAATGAATTTAGTCCCCTCAGAGAGAATTTATTGCTATGTCAATGCTTGCCGTTTACAGTTACATGCTCGAAGTGAATAATCCTGCTCCGCAATAAACAGTCTGCAAAGCACAACAATGCTATGTGGCAAACTGATTTCCGAAACGACATTTAACCGTATTTCCCCAATTAGCATACTTCATAATTTCGAATATGCGCGAGGGTAAATCAAGTGGCAAACAATGCGTGCAAAACCATTTTAATAAATTTATGTGTGACAGTAATTGCCATATGATTTACATACGAACAATATCAGCGTGTTGTATGTGTGCGTGTGCTGTGTGGCACGAGTTTATTAACAATATAAAAACATTAAGTTTCAGTCTTTATAGTAATAACAATTTAAAAATGTGATATATAATTAAGCAGACCAGAAGTTTCTTTCACAGCGCACAAGTCCTGCCCTGCCCTGCCCACTTATCATGTTGCACGAAGTCGTCCGCTTGGCTAATATTTCAGGACATAAATTGTTCGTTCGTCCGTTAATTGTTTTACACAACATTAATACATCCGCCAAACAAGTTTTCACATCCGCTGCTACTTAGAGAATATTTTAAAAATTATGGAAAGTCGTTAGAGACTGGCCACTGTCTTTAAGCGTTGTGTAAAATGTAAATAATTAATGGCAATTACAGTGTCTGTTGCTGGATCACTGTAAGGAAGATGTTCATTGGCAGTTTTGAGTGTCCTATATTATGATGCAATGATCGTATTGAGAAGACACAATTCTCTAAGAAGGTAAGGTGAAAATATTGGGTTAGCAACGAAGTAATTTCAGGAGGAGCATTTTAATGATATTTTGCACTTTTATTGCAGACAAGGTAAAAAAGTCGTGTAAACACTATGGAATATTTGTGACGAGCATGGCTTGGTAACCTTAGCAGAACTCACGCACCAAAATAGGTTCAAAAAATTGCAATATTTGGGTTCCGCACAAGTTGAAGGAAATCCACTGCTGATGAATAATGGGCAACTGAAATAGATCATGGTTCAAACAGGATAAATGCGCTCAAATTTCATCAAAGGATGAATTGCGCCAAAAAATATTATGTTGTCAATTTGGTGGGAGTTCTCGCCTGCATGGCAATTTAATTGCTTCTAAGGCTTCCATATTTTGCGCTTCCATAAATTCTGAGGTTTACCGTCAACAGTTGATAAAGGCTGATGAAGTACTGAAAGAGTAAAGGCCTGAATTAGTGATTTTCAGTCACAAAAACTCAAGGCCACACACACCTTTGAACACCCCACAAGCAATATTGGAATTAAGAAGGGAGGTGACACCACATTCAACCTAAAGGTCGGCTTCGAATATTTGAACAGAAAATTCTTCAATACAGATTGCGTCCAAAAAACATGAGATGTTCCAGTACTTTTGCTGCAAAGTGTTAATCATTCTTCCCATCTGGAATCAAAAAGTTTACTGAACGATGAATGAAAGCCGTTGACCAAATTGCACTTAAATTTTGGATTAAAATTAGTTATTTGCATAAACAAATTTTAAATTCACTTTGAACACAGAAACCGAAAATATTTTTTTGCCAACCCAAGGAAGAAATCTACCCAAACACTTGTGTGTTTCAATTCGAAACACATTTTTTTAAATTTTTTAAGATGGCAAAATTCGGAAAATCTTATACGGAAATAATAACTTAAAAAGAAACCATTTCTATTGTATCAAACATGGCAAATGTTCTAGATATGATGCGAGAATGTGGATAACCACTTGCGGTTAAATCATATTTTCACTGAAGATGAAAATGGAGTTGTGGTTAAAAGCCGTTGTGTTCTTTTTGAGTAATCAATACATACTAATTTTATTTCTATAAATTTCCATTGTCAAAATGAAAATACCAATGCAAAATAGATTAATTCGAAAACTTATTTCTAAAGTAAAAATATGCTAGGTATAAAATATTAATTGTTATGCATCGCCACATCAGTCATTCCCCAGTGAAAACGTCAAACCTTAATTTGAACCGTCTTTCCCGATCGTAGTTTTCTTATATCGTTTTCCGGATTCTCGCTTCCTCCTAATGATTTCGGAACAAAACCTCCTGATAATTCATCAGGTTTCAAAATGATGGCAGGCTTCAAACGATCAACAAAAATTGTTTTCTGTATTCCATTTGCATCAATAACAAATGTCTTGGATGTTTTTGATATAACCTGAAATGGTCCTTTGTGAGGTGGTTGAAGTAGTGCACGGACTGTGTTGTCTCGAACAAAGACGAATGACGAATTTTGTAATTGTTCAGGCACAAAGACATGTGACTGACCGTGCCTTGTTATTTCTGTAGCCTTCATGTTCTGCATATCTTCTTTGAATTAGTTGACCCATTCAGATGATATTTTGATAGATGCGTGATCTGTAAAAAATTCTCCTGGAAGAGTAGGCTCCATACCGTAAACAGATCCAGCAGGTGGAACTTAAAGGTCATGATTAAGAGATGAAAGCAAACCCAACATTACCATTGGTAAAATATCTGTCCATCGAGAATTAGCATGTCACATAATAGAAAACTACGATGACTACGTTGTCCATTGGCTTATGGGTAGTAGGGTGTGGTGTGTATAACACGAATACCAACGATTTTAGGAAATTCCCTGAATAAGGCAGATTCAAATTGACGTCTTTGATCAGTCACTACCTGTGAGGGTAATCCAAACCTAGCTATCCATTTAGAAATGCTATAGTCACAGTTTCAGGTGTAATATCATACAATGGTATTGCCTCTGGTCATCGGGTAAACCGATCAATACAGGTAAGACAGTACCTATATCCATCAGATAGTGGAAGAGGTCCAATTAAATCAACGCTTACGACCTTAAATCTTTCGTCTGGAATCGAAAATGCAGATAATTTACTTTTGGCATGTCGAGAAATTTTTAATTGTTGACATTTAATGCAAGCTTTCGCCCAAATTGATACATCCTTTCGTATGTTTTTCCATACGAAACGGTCAGACACCAACTTGATGGAAGTTTTCGCTCCTGAATATGAAACATTATGTATCATATCAAATGCCAATTTTCGAAAACGTGGTATTAAATACGGTCTTGCTCTTGCAATTAAGGTGTCACAAAGTATGCTTGTGTCCGTATTCGGAATTTCCAACTATTTCAGCTGTAAATCAGAGTTTAAGGACTCTAATAATGTTTGAATTTCCTAATCACACGCCTGATCCTTCGCCAAGACAACAAAATCCAAAGGATTTGGCATGGATATTGCATCAAGACGGGAAAGAGCATCCGCTGTTATATTTTCTCTACCGGGAACGTAGCCTATATCGACGGTATGTTGTGCAATATAATCCAGATGTCTTAGTTGCCAGGGTGACCCCTTTTCTGGACGCTCATGAAACGCATACGTTAACGGCTTGTGGTCTGTATAGATGCAGAATTGACGCCCTTCTAGAAAATGTTGAAATTATTTAATGCCGGAATAAACAGATAATAGTTCGAGATCGTAATCGCTATATCGTGACTGAGATTTTGACAACTTTTTTGAAAAAAATGCAAGAGGTTTCCATGTTCCATCGATACGTTGCTGAAGTACAGCACCCATGCCAATATCTGATGCATCTACCCACAGCGAAGGAATGAGCGATTTATCTCATATATTTATAGCTTCACACAGAAGGCAGCGTTTACAGTGTCAGGTACCTTTTGACGAAATGCGTTATATGACTTTTTAAATAGATAGGGCGATGTCAGACTGTCTGGCCAGTGGTAATGATAGCTGGCGTACATTTTTATGGAACATCTTAAAACTTGTTACAGCCTAATACTTTTCCAGATCGTAGACATGGATTGTAAATGGCCTACATCGGTTCACCCTCTTCTGGTACAAATTAACCGATTTTCCAAAACTCAATTTCCTTACTGTAAGTCCCCATTCGTAATAAGCAGCAATGTTCGCTACATTGTATTATTATTCCACATAAAACATAAAAGAATCGACCAGTTATCCTAGCCCTTCTGGCATCTCCTATACAAATGAATGATTTTACACATATATTCTTAGGTTCATATGCGTTGCACTAAATTTCATAAACATCGGCGAATGAAGACGAAATAAATAGAAGAATGAATTATCCTTCTAAAGGATAGAATTGAGGCTGTTGTAATTTTGCTTTTTCTATGCTACTTTCATTTAGAGTATTATTAGTAATTTAGCTCAACTCTTCCGGTTCCCTGCATACTTTTGCTTCAAAGCAAAATGTCATCGTGAAAGTTCTGTACTGGTTTTGAAATGTCCAAAGTATTGGCCTCACATTCGGCACACAGAAATTCAGATCAATAATTTGTTAAATTTTAGAATAGCGGTTAGAATTAAAATAATTTAGAAAGGCGCTGGAATATGCCTATATGCACAGGTGGCGCACCATTTGTGCTACAATAACAAATTCAAATACCTTTTTTTTTATCAATCTATTTCATAATTTTTTTTTTTTTTTTGTATAGAAAATTCAATTTTATTTTATATGATTAATTGACACCAGATCAGACAATTATTCATTGCGGCCTGAGTTGTTGAAATAGGGATCGCTCCAATTATTGATTTAATAAACTGCTTCAATTTCGTCAAATTCGTTGGTTTCGTTGGTCTTACTTGACATAACCCCAGCGGCAAGCGGAGTTTTTGGATATTAATTTGTTTGGAATTGTTCGAATAGCAGCATCATTATTTAAATTTTTTATTTATCAATAGTTAAACAAATAATTATTGTAATCTGTACAGAAATTCGGTCAAGCAAAATGACTTTTACATGCCCTCACCCAAAAGTCCATTTGAGTTGGTGCGAAGTGCCAGAAGCGATGTGGCAAATCGCTAGGTTCTTATCAACTAAAGCTGTGAATTAAAATACAATGAAAGTAGCAAAATAATAATTTACTAAACAAAATAATTGCAACTTAATATAACTAAATGGTTCTCTTGCTGTATTCGAGGCGTAGGCTACCTATATGTAGGGGCTAAATTATAGTGAATGAAAGTTGTAGATACAGGAATATGTGGGTTAAATTAAGTAACTAATATTGAATTATTCACTTTAAAAAGAATTATATTTTAATTCAACCGAAGGAAATGTATGTTACTGAAATCTGTAGATTAAGGTTAAATTTCCAAAATCAGTCAAATTATATGGGAAGTGCACGAATGGGCCTAGCAATACTAATATAATGCTAATAATGATCAAAAACTTGAATGGCTGCCAGGGTACGAATTCAGAGAAACAAATTTAACTTTTTAGAGTCGGTCCTTTTAATTGAGAGGCGCTAGAAGGAATGGCTCGATGTAGCTCATGTAGAAGGGGTAGGCGGGTGTTTCCTAGGATGCTTTGTACCGTTTACCCCTAAAACGCAGGTCTCTCTACCTGATCCGGTAATTAAGCAGGCAAAGGGTATGATGCTTGCGAAGACAAACAAAGTAGTGTGGCCTTGTACCAGGCGCCCCAGGAAAAGGTGGATTATGTCTTGGGATTCATCTATAATATGATTCAAACTGATCTTGGAACTCGTTTTTCGAAAACCAAGTAAAGGGGAGATTCATAGTTAAACAAGACACATCCTGGCAACAGGTGCGACATAGAGAAGCCGTCGGGAGGTGTCAGAAGATTTATCTTTTCCGTAAATATAGTTGTATGACCAGAGAGATCTGGTTAATGAACTATGATAGGAGCATGGTATACTTGCTTTTTGCTGTGTTGATATTTCCTCCTTGGACATTGAAAATCTATGCAGTATTATTATGGATTACCAGTTCCATGCGAGGTATGATAAAGCAAAACTGGAGTAGCTTGTCTGCGAAACTCAGACCAGAGGGTTCTTCTCTTCTGGTAGCACGGGTGACCAGGAGCCCAAGGAACATTGTTCCTTCCTGGTCAATGGTGTAGGATCCCGTGCATGGTGGGAGCATCGTGCTGGCTGTGGTTGCCCGAACAAGTATTTTCAGTGCTTTTGCGTTGCTCAAGCGTTGGTGAAGGAAGGCATCAGCTTGGAAAACACTGTTCATATCTATCCGAGGTTTTCCTAGATACCTCAACTCCTACCCGGGAGGTAGTTCACTTCATACCAAGTGACTACAAAGGTACTTTGGCTGAGTGCGGTGGTGGGACCTGAGGAAGTTTTTCCAAGGGACCTACTTCCAATCTCTGGTAGTCTAACTAATCCTCCGGGATTAGTGTGAGTACACCAAAGGGGTGCCGGCCGTCACCTGAAGAAAGAAAGAACACATAACCGAGAAAAAGCATGTAATTAGAAACGGCACCTGTGTGGTGGCACACCATGGGTAAAGCTTTTCAGCAAGACTCATGTAAAACCTTCACATCAGTTGTAGCTCAAGTAGAGCAGGCAGCCAGACGGACTTCACTTAATCAACTTAAAATATGATAAATAACATTTGGTCAAAATATTCTTGTTACTTCAAACACATCCTTCTTGGTGTTATATTTTTGCCATTTCAAATTTTATATACTTGCATTATATAGAGCGCAGGTATCTCAAGTTTTTATACCTCTTTTACTTCGGGTGAAGGGTTAATGAAAACATTTCGATAATTGTGGTTATAATAAAAATTTCAGTAGAAGTAAAACAGCAGGAAATTAAAAAAAAACAAATATTTTTGTAAATATTTGTTAAAACAGCTTTATAGAAGAGTAAAATCTTAAAAAAATTTAGAACCTTATAGTAAATTTAACAATTTAATAAAACACAAAATATTTATTATCCATTAAAATTTATTGTGTCACCTTCAATGTAGACCCTATCCGAAATAATACACTTATGCCAAAGAAATAATTCAATCCTCAATATACTTTTCAAATGTACTTTTCGCAAAAGACTTCAGTTCTCGCCGAAAATTATTTTTTATTCCTTCTATCGACTGAAAACTGATGCCTCGAAGTTGTAATTTGATTCTATCAAGAATTCCGAATGCGCAACACTGCGCCAATCGAAGAAAACAGTCTATGATACCTTCTCTTCGCATTATCCAAGGTCCGATTTGCATTGCAAACTCGTTAATTCAGTTCTAGATACCAATGGTAATGTGTTTTATTGATGTGGGATCGAAAATAACTTCAAAACACAAAAGATAGGAATTACTCCAAAAGAGAGGACATTTTCATTAGTCACAAGTCTGCAGCATGTGCTGATTGTTTATTTCCAGCAGAAGTGCTTCCAGATTGCTTCCAACAATGCAAGTACTCGTGCATACTACTTCAAATTAATAATAATAATCCTAATTTCGGAAAAATATTGGTTTAAGGTAATGAAATGAAATGTTTTGCTTTTAGCGGGGAGTTGTTTTCCTTTCAAAAATTATTAGTAGTACACAAATTTTCAGTCATAAAATCTCAAAATAACGATACTAAATTAAAAAACAACACGATATTGACACCTGATATGTAGGTACGTAGCTTCTCTCGATTTAATATATTGGAATGTATTACATTACTCAGGTTGACATGAGTCGGTAAGCGGTTGCGAATTGTTGAAATTTATTATCAAAATTAGTGCTATCCTTACAGGATAACATAACTAGCGTTATTCGTGGAATACAGGCCGAAATGCTCGAAAAAGTGACGACAAATTTGACTTTCCGAATGGACATTTTGAGACGGAGCCGCAGACAACATTTACATGAAATTATCTTTAAAAATTAAATGGCAAAGACCAACTTATCAATCCCAATAAAAAATTTTAATATATGATGATTAAAAAAATCACCCTTTATTACATACTTTCTATGACAGCCCAATGTTAAATTCATTGGTGTTTCAATCAAATTTGCACAACAACTGGATAAACAGTCGTTGTGAATATTGGCTGTTTGGTATGGAAAGCAAAAGGTGGTAGTGACATTTTTGGATTGACCCAACTCATACAGAAGCGACAAACAAATCAATATTATATTTTGTGAGCCTTCTTGAAATCCCACAACATTTGAAAAAGTTCAACATTTAAAAGAGCTCGCCTAAATAGAAGTAGACAACAACTTAAAGCAAAAAGCAATACGGAATATGTATCAATTGTTTCGGATTTTGGACTTGAACCACTATTATAATTACCGGCACAAATAACACAACCAAAAGTTCTCTGTTATTGATATCAGCACTTCGTCAACGAAACGCTTTCAATGCCAGTATTTAAATTTCAGTCAGGTGAACTGGCTTACATACCCGTGTACCTTCACCCAACACCCCTTCTGATACAAAAAATACTCGGAAATAAACATTATGTGAAGGTTTTACATGAGTCTGCTGTGAAAGCCTTACCCATGGTGTGCCACCACACATGGTGCCGTTTTCTAATCATGTGCTTTTCTTTCTTGGTTATGTGTTCTTTCTTTCTTCTAGCGACGGCAAGCGCCCCTTTGGGGTACTCACACTAATCCCGAGGGATTAGCTAGACTGCCAGAGATTGGAAGTAGGTCCCTTGGAAAAACTTCCTCAGGTCCTACTCCCTCACTCGTCCAAAGTACCTTTGTAGCCACTTGGTATGAAGTGAACTACATCCCGGGTAGGAGTTGAGGTATCTAGGAAAACCTCGGATAGATATGAACAGTGTTCTCCAAGCTAATGCCTTCCCTCACTGACACATGAGCAACGCAAAAGCACTGAAAACACTTGTTCGGGCAACCACAGCACAATCTTCCACCAGGGGTCCAACACCACTGACCAGCAAGGAACAATGTTCCTTGGGCACCTGGTCACCCGTGCTACCAGAAGAGAAGAACCCTCTGGTCTGAGTTTCGCAGACAAGCTACTCCAGTTTTGCTTTATCATACCTTGCATGGAACTGGTAACCCATAATAATACGGCATAGATTTTCAATGTCCGAGGAGAGAATATCAACACAGCAAAAGCAAAGTATACCATGCTCCTATCATAGTTCATTAACCAGATATCTCTGGTCAAACAACTATATTTACGGAAAAGATAAATCTTCTGATACCTCCCGACGGCTTCTCTATGTCGCACCTGTTGCCAGGATGTGTCTTGTTTAACTATGAATCTCCCCTTTACTTGGTTTTCGAAAAACGAGTTCACACGAAAAACGAGGCACAAGGCCACACTACTTTGTTTTTCTTCGCAAGCATCATACCCTTTGCTTGCTTAATTACAGGATCAGGTAGAGAGGCCTGCGTTCTAGGGGTAAGCGGTACAAAGCATCCTAGGAAACACCCGCCTACCCACACTCGGAAATAAAGCATAATAAAAAAAGGGAAATCTGTAACTTGTTGAAGTCCTTCGTTTGGGAAATGTAGAAGTATCACCGGCTTTTGTTAAATCAGCCAACTTGTATGTGTGGTACATGAAGAGGCGTGGCAGTACAATCTATTTCCATTCGCAGTACTAAATGTTTGATGCATATAAGTAAGTAAGGAACATATAAGTAAAATAAGGAAATTTGATTCGGAGATAAAGAGGAATCCATCAATTTTTTCAAATTTCGTCTAGTATTTATTACGAACGCAACATAATTGGTGAAAAGCTAAGTAACTTCAGGCTCCAAATTATAGATTACGTTGAAAATCACATTTCGATAAATCGGCCAATTTCCACGGAAGCTGCCAGAATGGATACGGCAACGGCATCCATATTCGTTTTCAGAGCTTAGATCGCCAAACGCTTGGTCGAATTGGGCACATTAAATTTGAAGATGTAGAGGTAAGAGTGTATGTGTTAAATGTGTCATTGGTGTGTGAGGTACCAGAAGCGGCGTTGTTACTTAATTGATTTTTATTGGATATTGTGGAGAATCTAGTTGAATAGTAATGGAGAAAAATATTGACTACTACAACCAGCAGATTAAAAATTACACCGAATTGATTGAATTCCGAAAAATTGGGAGGTACCGGAATGGGTGGGTACTTTGACAGATGATAAATGTAAATTGTGGTGCAATGCAATGGACGACAGTTTAGGCTGCTATATTTTACAGATGAGGAGTTACAGCGAAGAGATTTGATTTTAAAAAATTGGTAAATTTTTATGGAAGGCACAAGAAGGAGTAGGCCGTCTACGATCTGGATGAATATTAGACTGTACCAAGTTTTAAGAAGTTCCATAAAGATTTACGGCAGCCGAGCAGACTGACGGACATCGCTCAATCGATTTAAAAAAAAAAAACAACAAATACTTGTTATTTTAAACGCTTCCTTCTGGGTGTTATCAAATGATACATATCTCAATTCCCACGGGTGAAGGTATAACGGTAGCTAAATTCAGAGCAGATGCCAAAAGGCTAAATAACGTAGCATAAGTGTCACGTGAAGTAAGTGACTGACATATACTTTCGCTCTTTTCCGTTGATGTGAAAATGTGCGAAATCCCAGGAACTGCGATATAAATCACTAAGATGATGCAAAATCGTAACTTAATTGCTATAGGTTATGAAGAACTTAATCCCTTCTACTAACTTGTATGCCAGTTGCCCTAGCGTGACGGGAATGTAGGCCAATTCCATTCGCAAAACTAAGTTTAGTAGTAACCTTATTTTTGCTAAAAATTTGAAAAATTTGGATCAAGGAAATATGAGTTAAATTATATAATTTTTATGATACTGAAAGGGCATGATTATCCACTTGAGTTTTTTATATTTTACCAAATATTGCAATTTAACACAATCAAATAAATTAAGTTGCTTTAGACTTCGCATTAGGGTTTGCATAGAAAAAAAGAATTTCCCAAGCTTCAAATTTTTGTTTTCTCAATACGAAATTATTTTCAATATGTTATTATAATCTCCAAAAACTTTTTATCAAATAGGTTAAATCTATTATTAGAAATAATCATTTTTGTAAAAATCGATAAACGGCTTCGGATTTAACATTCAGACAAAAATGATACTTAGAAACTTATACACCTATAGATGACGGCCAAATCACAACCATTGTAGTCCGTAGAAATGGATAAAGTTTGTTTCATATCTTTCAATGAGCTGGAGAGATAGGATAATCTGTCCCTCTGTATAATGGCTGATTTATTGTACAATAGAACTACTAAGTAAAAAGTTAGATGCCACCCTCTGCCATGGTTTCAAATAAATTTAGCCAAAACCTGGTTAGTTTTCATTTCAGCAACTCTAATGCCGCCGTGATGTGGTCCATTCCATTTACCAAGAGCAGACTTTTATCTTTCACGTAATCATGCTTAGGATCTGATGCATGAATGGATGCCTCCGGATATTGATTCCCGCAGCTGCGTTGCTTATTAGCCATTATATTGCAGTTGGACATCGTTTTGAGTTAGTGTTAGACAATACATTTAACTTAATTTCTTTCTTCACTTATACTGTTTTCTGGAATTAACAATTTGTTAAAGTGCTCTCTCTCTCTTTCTCTTACCTCAGTGACGCCATAAATATGCCTTTGGAAAATTTCCGACTGATTGGTGTTGGTTTGAAATCTAATTCCATATTCCTTACATTATTCCGCTTGAATTTATTATCGGTGGTGTTGCTATGTAGTTTTTTTTCCAGCTGTCTATAGAAAAATGGTTTTTGTTCCTATTTTGGCACTAAAATTCCAGGAATTCGGTGTCACCTTTCCTCCACCAAACAAAAACTCAGCCAGGACTGCAATATCACTGCCGGGTATTACGCTTGCCTGAAGACCATAAATAGCGTTGCTGAAGACAAGTGACAATGAACTAATAAACTTATTTCTGACAAGGAATATGGACTGCATTGCGACGTCCATGCGAGTACCTCTCCCACAAATTGATCGATTTCTGCAAATTTATTTTTCCCTTGTAAACCCTAATTCGTAGACTGCAGTAGCTTAACTTTTTTTGATTATATTAAATTATATTATAATGTTTGGCAATTTGGTGCACGTTATTACACAAGTTGTGGCTAAATGAAATCATGCCCGATGATTGGAATACAACCAAACCACTGTAAAGATACAAATTTAACGTGAGGAAATATCAAAAAGTCTTTCTTTCTTGATTATGCTCCGAACACTGATTTTTATGTACAACTATTATTTCTTAGCAACTAACAAGTAAATTAGTTCTAAATCTAATCAAAATCTAAAGAAAGAGCAATAGCAAGCAAATCGCTAAGGTTAAGTTTCGATTTCCGCACGGACAACAAATTTCAAGAAAATGTATATTTAAAAAAAAATAATGTCGATAATTTGACTAAAGTACCGCCATTTGTATCAAATTTTGTCCGATTGTGCAGCCCAGATTTAATAGATTAAGTTTCTTTATTTAAGTTTTGCAAATACAACCAGACGTCAAAATGGAAGAACTGACTATTACAAATAAGTCAGTTCTAGCATTCCGAGGGAATGATACGAGAAGGAATGATACGAGAAAAAAGTAACATTCAGAAGGAAAGTACCAGTCAGCTTTTGACCAAATATGTTTCAGGACATTCCAAGACGAAAGAGCGATGCTCGTTTATCTGGTTGGCTGACTGCCAGACACGATAACAGCCACGAATCATTATAAAATTTGTTAAACCTCGAGATATCCTAAAATTGTCTACATCAACTAATACCGTCTGGTCCCTCCCATGTAAATTGACAAATTCCACATCTTTCGTTCGTTTGCACCAAATTCAATCAAATGTAGAGTACTTAAGCGTTTGGTAAAGTAGGACCTTTGAATGAATATGGACCGCATTTCCATGCCCCTTTTGGTACTCCCCATTCATATGACGGATTTATTCCATATAATCTCAAATTCAGTCAAATTTCGCCCACATCATGTGTTAAATAAAATTCTCGTATCTGCAAGGAAAGAGAGCGATTTATAATAATCTAACCCCTTAATTGCACACGTAGGTGCAGCAAAAGTGTACTCTTTTAGCATCCCTCAGGGTTTTCAGATTAGGCGCATTGAATAAATGAATATCACTCTTTTCAATATTATGCAATATTCGTTGAAATTATTTCCACATTGTTTTCGACGTAACAACAAACCATTTTTGAAAATATTCAAAGGCGAACAAATGTTAATATCGATTTAAGTCATGGTGAACATATAATTATTTGTTAAAAAAATTAGTACTTTAGTCAAAAAAGCAAAACCTCACTAAAAAAAGAATTAGTTTATTTGAGTTGTAGGCAGAATTGAAGAAAATCAAACAAAATATTTGCGATACAGGGACTTTGAATGCATCAAAGGGGACTTACAGGGTTGTTTCAGGATTTTAGAAATATTTTCTTACTTACTTATATTTACTTACACTTTTATTTTTTCGTGTAACATTCAAAAATTCAAGTTTAGACAAAATTTATAGAGGACGATTCGAAACATTCATCTGTCTATATGATGATGCAGGTTAGAATTATCAATCAGGATCAACAACGTTAAAAATGGCAGTATCAGGGCATGTTTTGATATAGCCCTCCATAAATATTGGTCGCACCGGTCACTTTTCAAAGCTACAGTGTTTGTTATAAAATAGACCATGTTTTCATAAGACTTCCATGGTTGCAAATGGTTCACGAAAATGTCATTTCCCAAAAAACAATCCTTAAATAACGCAAATATTTGTAAAATTTGTTTATTAGTACATATGATTTAGTTTGACAAAGGAAAGATCCCCTCAAAAAAGGCAATTTCTTTTCATGTTCTGGCAAAAGCTCCACACAAAAGGGTCTTCCAAGCTGAGTATAATTGTTTTTAAGCTACAGTTTTGCTTTGAAATTAACTACATTTTGTGCATAATCCTCGGATTAGTCACGCAATACATGCCCTGATAATAGACTATGTTGATCAATTTTTTGATAATTATTAATTAATTATCAATTCTAAAAAGCACAGTTTTCGTTAAAATTTAATTTCACTTAGCAGATACAATTGGATGGATGGCTAACCGTACTAAAAATCAATCACATCTTTTCATTTTTTTTATGCAAGTTGCGATTTTTATCGGAATTTCCCCAAATAACGCACTCATATTCGAATACAGATACAGATGTATTGCATACTAACGTTTCGAAATAGGACTGTTTCGTATCCGAAGGTTGGAGGTATTGTATGTTTGGTCATAACCGGCTGTAATATAACGCCTATAACTGATATGAAAAGCAGTAGCATATGAAAAGTGGCCGGGCCATAATTAGACAGGAGCCACAATTTTCGGTGCTGCTGAGGCTTCTGTACCCACCCATGGAGTTGCGGTGGACAGCAGCAGTGGGCGTATAAATTTTGGAATTAAAGAGTAACTGCGACCGCAACTAGAGCTATCCCTTGCAAATATATATAATATTAATATTAACTAGTATTACAAATATATTAAATTCAACCCAACATTCCTTTTTATTAATGGATATATGGTAAATATATTACAAAAAATTCGGAAAAATATCATTGTTCAAAAGTTGAATTATGTATTATATTAAACCAATTCATTCCAAGCATCATACGAGTATGCATATCGATTTATCTCCAAAAAAAGTGAGCTTGCAAAAAGTATTCCCTCCTCATTATGCATGAGACATAGACTTTTCAGTGAAAATTCTTAATACACCTTCATTCGAATGAACGAAGATATATATCATTTTATTCCGTGAAAAATGTACAATTAAAAAGAAAGCATCTAAAGTATCAAATATCGTTTGACCAAATATCATTCCTGTCTTTTTAAGTCGATTGACCGAAGTCTGTCTATCTGGCTGGCTGTCGCCCCATCCATTCTGGTGACTGCCATACCAATTGATCAAATTTCAGAAATTCAATTTTTTTCCTCCATCTGCGAAGACTAGAGCAACTTAAATATTTCCATTATCCATTCCATTTGTTTTTCAAAACATCAACCGACTGACCATTCACTTTCAGGTACCTCCCATAAGTATAAATTGCCCTTTTAGACCACACACTCTTAGGTACAGATCTCCACTGTTACATTAAATGCTGTGCTGTTTGGCAGCCGCTGAGTGTTTGCCAAATCAAGGTTTCACAATGAGTGTAGACAGACTGTTACCTTCCGTACAAATTGTCCGATTCTCCGAAATTCAATCTTTCCTCTGTAATTGCTAATCAGTATGTTGCGGCGGCCGAGGACTCAGTTCAATACGAGTATATTGACAATTCTCTGTAAAATTTTAATAATAATTTAAAAATGAGCTGGTCCATCCTTCTGTCTCTCTCTCTCTCTCTGTTTTGCATGCTCTGTATATACAGGGTGGCGCACCAACTGTGTTGCAATAAGAAATTTAAATTTATTTATTTAATCAATGTATCCCATTTATTATTTTTTATTGTATTGAAAATTCAATTTTAGTTCATGTAACTACTTGGACCGGAAATGACCTCCATGCTCATTCACGGATATGTGATACCTGATCAGAAAATTATTCATTGCGGCCTCAATTATTGATTTAATAGACAGCTTCAATTTAGTCAAAGTAATAGGTTTCGATTTGTACCCTTCATTGTTGACAGAACCCCATGAAAAAGTGTTGTGCAACTAGGTCAGGTGATTTTGGGGGCCAGCGGAAAGCAGAGTTTCTGGAATTTTAGAGTTAGAGAATTTCCGTTGGAGCTCCGCCAAAACCGTTCTAGCCATGTGTGCAGTTGTTCCATCTTGCTGGAACCAAATGCTATTGAAACGGATACGTCTTTAGCGCAGTTGTGGTTAAAAAAACTCCTTCAAAATTTTTAAAGAAACGGCCACCATTCGCCGCAGTTTTGTGTTTGTAGCATGATTCATTCGCCACCCTGTACTTTAATACTACTATATATCGCTTTTATTTCAAGTGAAAAATTTTCATTTCCCAAAGATTTGATTAAATTTTATTCTGATAGGTACATCTGGCTCAATTTTGAAATTTATATCGCGCTTTTAACACAAATATACTATCTATTTGTAGTTGTTGCACGTGATGTGATAAAATTAGTATACCGACTTTCTATGATGGTTTAACTTAGCTTTAAAATATGAAAATATTCTGTACGTCACATAAATTCATCGTTATTTTCCTTCGAATCTCCTTATCTGGCATCTTACATTATGGAATTTGGACGAGGAAATGTAACTATTTTGCAAACAGAATACGATATCGATAGGCAAGCAAACCCAAGACAAAAACATCGGCCTTTTTTATTGTTTTCTGCTTTTTTTAAATTATCGCTCTTCTTTCTCGAAATCGGCACACTGTGCATATTATGTACATTAGCATTAGAGCACTAAAATGTTTACACGTCTATATTGCGCTGCCACTGAAGGCATGGGAAACTCCACCATCTGGATAATGTCGAAGAAGCTCAGGTTAATAAATACAATTATGCTCAATTATTGCTCAGTAAACCACACTGTCATCGTGAGCTCTATTCACAATCCATCCATAGATGTTCACCATCATTTCTGGGAGTTTTGTTCCATCTTTTTTCCTTATCAGAAAATTCTCTTCCGCTAACAGGACAACGAAGGTGGTGTATTGGAGGAGTCCCATAGCAGCAAGATATAAACTTACCTTCCACCGCTTATTCGTGTTTTTTTATATTATGTCACTTTCTACTTAACGTTACTCCCTCTATCAGAGAGCAGTTTATTTGTGTTTCTGGTCCGTAGATGCTCATGGGTTGGTGCAGTCTCAGTGTAATCCATGTAGCTCATCTTTCTCACCGGTTCATTATTATCCCGATGATTATCATCGTCAATTTTGTTGGTAATCTCACGGGCTTCCTGGCAATATTAACAAATTGAAAGGCATTTTTTTCCTTAAAGCCCCACAACCAAGGGAACTTCTTAATCTGTTTCATAACGATTTTACAGCCAAGGCGTATGAACGCTTTCCCAGGTATTATGCACCAAATGTTGCTTACTAAATGGAGCAAGCAGCTAATCCTGCATAATGTTGTTTGCATTTACTGTCTGTGATATTTACTCCATAAAGTTATTGGAACATCAGCAGCGATGGATGATAGTACAATTTCATTCTAGTGGAGACCCAGATACGCAGGTAAAGGGTTAGACAGAGTTATTAGGAAAACATTATCAGGAAACCAAGTTAACATAGTTTAGGTACATTTGCAAATACATTCAAACTACTTTGCCGGAAACAAATGAACTAATACCAATGATTTCAAAGGAAGCAAAGTATTTATGTATTACCTTAAGTGTTTACAATCAGCAGACGGCATAAAATGTTTATCTTGTTTGTTTTAACTCTTTGTCAGAAGAAAGTGGAAATAAGTGAAATTTTTTAAATTATAATGTTAATAATATTTCACAGACTAGAGATCCCAGTCTTTACTTCATTTTTGTATGTTCACAACATCTGCGTTTTTTTCTGTTTTCTCTTACTAATGCACAGTCCACAATCATATAATTCATATCTTCAAATTCGTGCAAAGAAAATCGGTAAAGATGTATAATCATTTAAATAATTAAGTTTCTAAAAATATGAGCAAAATAAAAGATATATTGTGAATTTCATGGTCAACTATAGTACGTCATAAGTAACACCTGTTTATAAGTCAACATATTAATTACGCACACCACTGATGATGTAGACGCCATTTGCACAAAACTGTCAACTATAACTTTGAAATAGTGATTACAACTAATGACTCCAGCCTGGAGGTTTGGAAAAGAGTATTATTTGCAAACAGCAAACGATTTGATGACAAAGTCCTCTCTCGACAAACAAAAATCCAAGTGTGCCAGACATTGGTTTAATCCGCCTTGTTGTGTGAAGCAGAATCCGGGCTTATGAGAGAAGCGAATGTATCAGTTCTGGGAGCCTTCTAGAAAAAAATATTTCAAAAAATATATACTCGTATACTCATCATCGTTAACGAAGAGTATCGACGGCGTATCATCTGTATGATGATGTATTTCTTGAGCCTAATGGTGGTTTGGAGCTTATGCATGCTGCTTATTAGCTCATCGCCACCGCCTTAGTCTGTATTTTTGGTATTATTAAGGTATGATACTGCCAGTAGCTTTTAGAAACATATTTTCAGTAATTGCACCACACACTGTCGATGTGCAACTAGATTTCCATTGTTGTCCTTATAAGAAGAGAGCTGCTTAATATAAACTCTTTTTTATTTTAACTTCTATCTCTGTACCCTTTTTGTTGGTTCCGCTTAGAAAATGTTAGAAAGATGATCTGCCTTTGCCACCTTTTCCTTACACTGTTCCATTGCTGCACGCATTACGCACTGCCTGCAGCTTTGGCTTGTACGCACCCTTTCCTTCATACACAAATCACATTTTCACACCAAGTGTGTGTCGGTTTTTCGGCTGTTAACGAAAATTTCTATAATAATTGGTAATATTAGTTTAAGTAGATTTCTGAAACTTATAATTGAAAAAATTGAAACGAAAGATGTAACTAACTTGTACACCTTCAGTTTTAAATTGGCAAACTAGACTTGTATTTACTTTAGGAAATTATAACTTTTAGTTCCACTCAGTATATCTTATCGTGAGGCTCTTTTTGAAATGCCTACACAAATTCACTAAAGCTTTGCGTACTGTAATTTGCAAACTGAAGGATTCGACAATGTTTGTATTTTCCTTTCAATTTAAAATTGGGAAAATTGTCCATTTTACTGAAAATTAAGTTCAAGAACATTCTCCAGTTTACTACTTTCACACGAAGAGAAATTTTCAGTAAACTTATATTCCACGACGAAATCGTTTGAATCGTTTGAAAGAAAAATAAATGATAACAAACAGATGCAAATAACATAAATATGGAAATAAAGAGAATAATTGATTTTTTTTCAATCACACTACATTTCGGTTTCTGCACTTTTTACCAATTTTTTTCATTAAAGTGAATTTTGCGCATTTCTGTGCTTTTGATACGTCTACTAGACTACGCTGAAAGATTTGAAATTTTGATATACTTTTTATTTAAAACTGCAATCGTACGAGCTCATCATCCCCGTTTAGGTATTTTGAATACGAAATTTCAGGAGTAAGCCGTAATTTGCAAATCATACACCTGGGTTATTATTAAAACTTTGTGTAAAATAATCTGACAAGTGAATCCGACACTATATTTCATACCTCCTCTTATACTGTCTTACATTAAAACTTTAATTACCAGTTTTGTCGTACCTAATTGGAATTTTAACATCGCATTATTATTATCACCTTAGACACATTCCTATGACTCTAAATGGGCGAAAATTAAATATTGAATATTACACATCGTTGCCTTAAAGCAAATAAACTTCTTTTAAACTTCGGCAAAAGGATATGGCCTGGGGGCATATATAGGTCAGTTCATTTGAAAGCAACATCAATACTGATTCGTATTTACTATGCAGCAGTGACATGCAATCCCTATTTATTAGAAGACATTTTCTTCACTTTCATAAATATTGGTCTTAACCAGCAAAAATGTTGCATTATTTGTAAGTTTGCTTGCCTTCATTTTGGATAGATATTTCTGAAAATTATATATATGTGGTATGTAATTACACTGTGGAACATTTTTGGGGTTTTTGTCTGGGGGGTGAGAAATTCCAAGTCAGGGTGATGGTACTAGGTCAGTATAGTAAAATCCTCAAATGGTTTCGCGTTCGTATGTGTCAGTTTTTTTTTATGACCTTTTAAATTTTTTCCTTATCTTGATGTTTTTTCGCTTAGTTGTAAAACTTTGGCAAAAACGTAGTTTGACATAACTCGAGAACAACTAGTTCGATTTTGCTGAAACAAATTGAGAAAAATTAAGAATTATATTTCCTTTAATCCATTCATATACTGTTTCTCTACCAAATCAACATTTTTGCAATTATAAATAAATTTATGAAGAAAATTTTGTCAAATTTTTTTTTTTTTTAAATCATATAAATCCCAAACGGAAAAAAGTGCCAAGTCTTATAACTTTTACGTAAGGCCACATAACCTATAAACAAAATGCGACATAGATCATAGAAATCGATTAACGCGTTCTGCTTTTATTCAAAATTAAGTAAAGGTATGAATTTCAAAAATTTGCTCGAGATATGCTCAAAATTCCTTGGAAAAAACATTGATGATTTTTTTTATGATTTTCAGAATTAAAAAAAAAGTAATAAACAAAAGGTTATTTGATTTTTATGGTTGCTGTAAAAAACGGTCATAAATGTGCGCGGACAATTAAAAGGAAAAAAGGAAAGTGCACTTTTGTAATTATTTGGGTTTTTTCTGTTGGCTACCTGCATGATTTTTTTACACAAATTGCACCCACATTCATGTGTGGTCATGTTTTAGAACGTCAGTAAAATATTGAAAAATACGTAGTATAAATAGGTGTTCATTGTTCGATTTTTGTCATTCATTTTGTCATAGAATATGGAACTGTGCAAGCCAGATATAAATAGCTTTTGCTACTGCTGCGGTCAATATGTCTCAACACATAAAAAAGGGGAAATTTCAGTACTGATTTTGTTCAAATATACGAGATGTACTTCAACCAAAATGTTATAGTGAACAAAAATTGGGTGCCAAATATAGTGTGTAAAAGCTGCTACAACCGTCTAATGGATTGGAAAAATAGAAGACGTGAAAGTATGCCATTCGGTATCCCAATGACTTGGACTAATCCTGGCGAAGGTCACAATCCATTGAATTGCTATGCATGTGCGAATAAAGGAGCCGCAAAAAGGATAAGAAAATCGTATAATTACGTTGGTGTTGCAAGTGCCGCAACACCATTGCCTCATTCGGACAACATTCCTGTGCCAAAAGCTTCTAGCCCAGATATTTTATCTTCTATTACTGCTCCGACATATGATTTACGTGATGATCCCCCATATGAGCCATCAGTATCCCATGAGCCAATTTTAATAAATCAAAATAAGCTTGATTCAATTGTTGCCAAATTGGAATTAACACAGCATAAATCGGAAGAGCTGGCTTTGTTTTTGAAATCAAACAATTTGTTGGCACCCGGTGTGAAAGTCACAGCTTATCGAAGTCGTCAGGCAACACTCCAAAGTTTATTCCTTGTGAATGATGGAAAAACTTCTGCATATTGCCCGGATGTAGGAAAATTGATGGACGCAATGGAAATAAAATATGAAGCAGATGACTGGAGATTATTTATTGACAGTTCAAAACTCAGCTTGAAGGCAGTTTTACTGCATAAGACCAATAAAAAACCTTCAGTTCCAATCGCCTATAGTACAGAAACGAAAGAAACATATGATGCACTGGAAAATATTTTGAAAATGGTTAACTACGCCAAACATAGGTGGCGCATATGCTGCGATTTAAAAGTTGCAGCTATGCTTTGCGGTCTTCAAAGCGGCTATATAAAATATATGTGCTTTTTGTGCGATTGGGACACACGATTTTCCGGTGACCAATATGCATGCCACGGATGGAAACTCAGAGAGCACAGCAGTTTACAAACGGCCAATATTATTTGTGAGCCTCTAGTACCGAAGGAGAAGATATTGCTGCCTCCACTGCATATTAAACTTGGAATTGTTAAGAATTTCATCAAAACTATCGCCAAAAGAGATGAAGTTTTCTTGTGTTTGAAACTAATTTACCCGAGACTCAGCGAAAGTAAAATTAAAGAAGGTAAGTTATAATATCACATTCATTTCCCATGATTTTCCATCTTTACAAATTTATTTTTTCCAATCAGGCGTACTAAATGGTCCAGATATACGAAAGCTGATTAAGAGTGACGCATTCAACAATATTTTGATTGACGCTGAATTGGATGCATGGCAGGCAATCAAAGAAGTAATAGAAGACTTGTTGGGAAAGCATCGTTCTACCAACTACGATGTTTCTGTCGCAAGGATGTTAAGATCGTTCTCGGAAATTGGTGTCCACATGTCCTTGAAAATCCATTATCTACATCATCATCATCTGGACTACTTCAGCAAACAATTGGCTACCGAATCTGATGAACAAGGCGAACGCTATCATCAAGTTGCTATGCCATTTGAAATGAGGTAATACTGATTTTTTATTTTTTCAAACTCATTTTAATAAAACAAAAACTTACAGATATAGAGGCAAAAAGTCGCCGAGTGCAATAATTGCGGAAATTTGCTGGTGGAGTAAGCTTGTGTGGCAAGACAAGGATGATCCTGATGATAAAGAATTTTCAGAAGGTGCAGAAGGGCCAGCAGTGGAGTCATACATTGACATTATGTGTGGTTCAGAAACTGATGACAGCGATGAATGCGATGCCAATAGTCCCGAACAACCACCATCGAAAAAGTCTAGGCAATATTTATTAAAATAAATAAAAATAAATAAATAAAATAAAAATAAAAAATTATAAAAATGTTTACTTTATTTTTTTAGTAGTTTATGGCCAGAAGTCTGGAGTTATTGGGGAAAATTTATAAAAAAAACGCGATAAATGACACTTTTTTGAATAAAAACAAATATCAATATTCTTGTCAAAATGGGATACCTTTACTTAATTTTGAATAAAAGCAGAACGCGTTAATGATTTCTATGATCTATGTCGCATTTTGTTTATAGGTTATGTGGCCTTACGTAAAAGTTATAAGACTTGACACTTTTTCCGTTTGGGATTTATATGATTTAAAAAAAAAAAAAAAAATTTGACAAAATTTTCTTCATAAATTTATTTATAATTGTAAAAATGTTGATTTGGTAGAGAAACAGTATATGAATGGATTAAAGGAAATGTAATTCTTAATTTTTCTCAATTTGTTTAAGCAAAATCGATCTAGTCGTTCTCGAGTTATGTCAAACTACGTTTTTGCCAAAGTTTTACAACTAAGCGAAAAAAGATCAAGATAAGGAAAAAATTTAAAAGGTCATAAAAAAAAACTGACACATACGAACGCGAAACCCTTTGAGGATTTTACTATACTGACCTGGTACCATCACCCTGACTTGGAATTTCTCACCCCCCAGATTGGCTGTTGTACTGTGTTATTTGATTTATCAAAAATTTCTAACATGATACCTCCACCATAAAATGGGAGGTCGTAAAGATCTCTGCTGATCTAAGCATTCTTGTCCGCATATCTGTTATATTTGCGATAGAAGTCGCACTGTGACTGTTGGCGTCCGATATTAATATACTAAGATTAAGTTTGAAAATGATCAAGGACTGAACCCATCACTGTACAAATTTACATTTTTTCAGAATTTTTTAACCATTTTACCCATTGAAAGATAATTTATTATAATAGATAAATAAAAGCAACATACTGAAGTGTTGTGAAAGTATTGATAAAATCTATCACACTTTATAAACTTTTTTTAAAGAAGCCGCCTGCAAATTGCAGGAAAAGGAACAATTAATTTACACTTGAAAAACGGCCCAAGTCAGTTGTACAATGTGTAATAAAAAGATGTTTGGGCTAAATTGGCTAATACCAGAAGGCATTTATTTTAAGTTCTAAAAAGTATTTTAAGTAAGTACAGTGTACCATTTAGGTGTTGCAAAAGAAAGACTTTTTTCTATAAATCAGACCATTTTTATGGGAGCTACCAAAAGGAAGACGAAAGTCAAAAAACGATTTTCTTAAATATTCTAGCAATGCAGCAATACAGATTTGGAAGACATTGATCGTGAACTTACTTTTTATCCAATATTTCTAACGCTGTGGAAATTAGGTAACTGCTGATTTACATTTTTTGACCACGGTTTCGCAGGATTGCCCGCATTTAAGTAGGACAGTGTGCCGCATTCATAATGCTTGTCATGTCTAATGTAATATGTATGAAATCTTGTTTTCTTATCTGATCCATTCTCATACAAGTTTACCAACTATTTATGTAACTAACGAATTTATTAAACCATGGTTACAACTTTAATTTATGCTGTGATATAGTTTTCGTCACCAGCCTATGGCTTCTCTGCACGTCTCCGTTCGGGCATGTCTGCACAATTTCAGGAACTTCACGTTAAAAACCAAATTGCTGAGCATGGAGCCTTAAGAAAATCCCCAATTGTTGTGAAATCAGTACAGAATTTTCAATCAGGCGAACTGACCTAAATATAGCCTGACCCAACGTCCCTTTACGTTGCTGTAACAGTGTGCGTAGCGCAGAAGGAACGTAGTAAATATCTACGTTCTTATTCACAAATGCTCTTAATTAAACTACAATAAAATATGCGAAATTATAAGTTATTAAAATTATTTCAACTTACTAACAACTCACCGCGTTCCACTTAGAAATTATAAAAACGTTATTGATTTTGCCAAGTCCTCTAATTTGCATGTTAAGTGGCATGGCAAACAAGTTTTATTCGCAGACTTAATTTGGCAAAATTATATTGACAATTGAATCACTGATATAAATTTAGGAACACGTAAAACATGTAAATTAGGTAACTTGTACGGGTGATACCAAAAATGCTGTGGTTATTCCGTCTATTTTTCACATTCTGATAAACATCCAGTCTATCAATTAAAGTTTATAGGCGAAAAATTAAATTACAATGAATCGGTCAATTTGTATTACACCCTCCTACCTAAGTTTATCAAAAGCATTTCTTTTTTATCAAATTTAACTAACAATTGCGACAAATGCCGTAAATGTGTATGGAATTTCTGAAAACTTGGTACAGTCTACTATTTTCGCAGATCGTAACCAGGGATTGTCCACAGTCCACTCCTACTGGTACCTCTCGCACCAGTTAATCGATTTTCAGCAATTCAATTTTCCATCCGTACAGACAGCAAAAATTTATTTGCATTTTATTTGTTTATAATGCTTGAAATAATTTGGCAATGGAATTTGGACTTAACCCATATCATTATGTTCATTTGTTCTAGTGAGTCTAAAAATGGAATGCGTGTAAGCTCTCTGAATGTGAGAAGCTATCATTCATTCATATGTCATTCATGGGATGCAAGGGAATTTGTTTGTATCCTTATGTTCATATTTGTTATTGTATAGATTAAGGGTTCGCTAAATTAAACCATTTAAATTACCGATTTAACCAACACATTTTTAGTTCGATATCTTTCACGCAGTTGTACTCAATGCAGTCAAATTTGAGAATGTATGAATTGTCGCGCCCATTCTGGTACCCCCCACACAAACTTACTGAATTGTGCAAATTTAGTTTTTCACCATAAAAACTAATTTGCTAATTTTTGAAAATTCCATTACTTTACAGTGATTGGTAAAATGTAAAAAGTCGACTGAATGAAGCCTCCCACAGAAATTTCCTAGTTTAACATTTCCAAATGCGTGTCTTTCATTAAATGTTATTAAATTAATAAGTAAGTTCTGATAATTAAGTTCAGGAAATTGTAATTTTACTCTTTTCTTTGAGCATTAATTCATAACATTTGTTGATAAGAACATAGTGATTTATCTCGGTCCTTCGGGTATATCTCAAACTTTTCCACCTACGGAAAAATATTATACGCTGGATATAAGTATATGTAATTCATATGAAATGGCCGTATCTTTATTTGTTCCGGTGATGATATCAAAATAATGGGTTATTATGCGTTGCTTTGACTTCAATATGGAGAGTGTTATAGCGGGAAAGAATAATAATAATATAATAATTAATTATCCAAACGTTTGTAACAAATATAAAAACATTATTAAATTTTGGGTTTTTTGATATCGGGTTTATATGGGGGGAAAATGACCTTCGAGTATCTCGCTGTTTTTTACAGAAGTGATAGTTAAACTACTTGCTTTGACTTTTCTTTTCATTCTTCGTTTTAATTCAGCGCTGCTTACAAGTGTAACAATTTGAACATACAAACTTTATGGACCGACTTGAATAGTACTAAGAGAGTTAGCCCCGACATAAGAGAGTTAGCCTCGGCACAACAAAGGCAAAAGTTAATGTACAATCTAATGTAAATAGAGGAGTGTGAAGTTAATAATCTCATCCACATATATGACCAGAGCAATGGTAAAAGTCAAGCCATTGCTTAACAAGTACATTGTTACATTTATTGTTACATTGTATTACTTAATTAACATTATTATTCTGCGTATTTGCATATATACTTTTACTCAATGTATAGTATTTTTAGCCTTCAAGACATGATAGCGTCAGTTTAGTAATACAGTATTGAGCAATTAAACGTTCATAAGCGTAAATGCATGACAGTGCTAACCCCACCTTACAGAAAAAGATCAAGTGAGGTGTACGTGGAAATACTATAAGTCGACACCATCTTCTTCCCGACAGTCAATAGACCTGAAGGACTACTTCACTCAAAATTACTCCTGCGGTAATAGTTAACACCCGTTGCACCAAATATCCATTGGAAATCCATGGAAAAACATTTTTCATTTCATCGAACGTGGGAGAACTGGATCTGTAGACGAATATTAATATTGACAAAACATAAGTGGTTTGTGTGAATGACTGCCTGTAGGACCAACAACCACTTTTGCGTTAACAGGATATGCCTGTTATTTTAGCAGTCTGCAATGGGCAAACGGTCTTAACTTTTTCCACTGTTAATAAAACACTCATTTGGCAAACGAAAGTATGCAGAATCCTTGTGGATAATAAAGCGCAGTAATGTTTTTTCCCTCTCTCTTTCCAATCCGAAACAATAACAAGAAGCTGTAAACTTGAAAAACAGCAATAAAACTTAACATATAAAATGTGGTTAGAATGAAATAAGCTTTCGTGCATTTCCTTCCTCTAGTTTAATTTTCGAATGCGTTGTTGATAGAGTGGGCGTTTAATCTTATTTATGTGAAAGTCGTACGTTTTTGACCCCTTTCATAAAATCTGCAACATCAATCATTGCCTCAATGTATACAAATTCGCAATATATTTCACCAACATGAACTATACAAATGGGATGATTCGTTTTGCTTTTTTGTATTAAGACCAGACACCAGTGTTGCTTATCCCAGGGTTAAATCCCACTTTTAGGCATTTTCAAAACAAAAAGGGATAAAAGATGGAATTTACTGTTCATGCGCCAACCAGTAATAGGTCTAAAATTTTTCAAATTATTTAGAAATGAATAATTGTAAGCAATTGAAATTTGATATCCAATTATTATGCTTAAATTGTATAACTTGGACTTTTAAAGATCAATTCATTCTCCAAGAAGAATGGAAAGAACACCGTCCGCTACTATGACGATGAAATATTAAACCTGGTGAAAAATTTTTTGGCACATTTACCATTTTGTGAGAATATTTTTCTAATGTAAGAATGTTATTTCAAAAATCTATAAATCTTCAACTTACGATGTGTAATATTCAAGTACTTTAAGGAAAGTTTTGTATCTAAATAAATACATTCATTTAACTTTTACAAAACAGATTTTATAGAACACATCGCAAATTTAACTAGATCTTTAACCGATAGCAATTTTGCATTTCTTTCAAATAAAGTTGTCAAGAGCGGAACGTTTCATTTATATTGATCGGTATAGTGAACCAGTACAAAAAGTTCAGTCACGTTAACTGACTACACATGCCTTCTTCTCCACATCGAACGTCCTTCTGTGGTGGTGCAAATGAGCGAGGCATGTCAGAAGGGTCGTAGTGAATCACCCGGTCCTTACCGTATATTG
Organism: Philornis downsi; assembly: GCA_019455685.1. Taxonomy (NCBI): domain Eukaryota; kingdom Metazoa; phylum Arthropoda; class Insecta; order Diptera; family Muscidae; genus Philornis; species Philornis downsi. The sequence continues at coordinate 3,370,563 of JAHXMU010000826.1, forward strand.
CTCTGAGTTAACACACAGAAAGGAAACAACATTTAACTTACGAGTACAAAGACTTTCTGTCTAAAAATTATAGAGAAGTGATTACATTTTTAAAAACGGTTAACTTGAATGGAAGGTGGCACTAAAATCCATTTTTATTCTCAACATTAAGTTTGCTAAAATGCGTGCAAAGTTGTGCAAAATTTAGTGCGATTGAATGGAAGATGTGAATCTAAAGCGGTAATCTGTAAGGGAGACATCAGATGTGGCATAACCTATGGGTCGATTTTTTTCATATTTATCAAGAAACAAAACTTAGGGTACGGCAGCCTGTCATTTAGAAATTATAGAAGAATTAAGAGAGTGCAGTCTATTTCCATTCTTATACTAAAATTTATGATAATTTTGGCAGGTGCCTAAGTTCAATAAATTTAGTGTAACTGAATCAAAGCTATAAGTCCAACAACTAAATTGCTCAATTATGTGGGAACTAACAGATGGGTCAAATTTCTATGAAACCGGACCATCTGTATAGGAGATACCAGAAGAACTATGTCAACATAACCCACTTGTAATCTCATACTGCGAAACTTCTTAAAATTTGCACTCCACAATACTTTGCCAGGAGTAAATTGACAATTTTCAGAAGTTTTACCTGTATCTCCTAATTATTACGGTGCATTAACTTAAGTTTTCAACTATTGGTTTATTAAACTCGTAAAAATTTTTGTAAAATATTTTTAGCTTGATATCTTTTATCTTGCCTTTGAAAAACTTAATTCCAAAAATTTAAATAGAGTTTATTGCTACACCTATTTTGGTATTTCCCGTACAAATGACGTGTTTGCGCTACATTCTATTAAATTGGCCACATGCTAAGCGATTGCTAATGAAGTATTAGGAAATAAACAAACGACTTTCTTAAATCTAGATTTTGACCTTCAATTTGAAATTAGTTGGCGGCTATAACATTCATTTTTCCCTACAGTTTACAAGTCTTGGTAAAAGTAAATAAAAATCGACCAGGTAACAATGCTCCTTCCGATACCTCCCAAATAAATGATCGATTTAACCTATATATATATATTTTTTTTTTTGGGCTCGACGTCTTTTAAATGGTTGCAATGAATTTAATCAAATTTAACGCATATCATGCACTTGACAAACTTAGTTCTTTGGTATCGTGGAGCGTATTTCCACATCAACGTCAACTTTATTAATTCCTCAAAAACGTACAAAGTTGCTCTATTTATACTAAAATTACTTATTCTAGAAAATACTACAATATTTTAGAGAGAACACATATTTACATAATGAGTGCAACAAAGACAAATATATTTACAGAATAGTGTTGTATATCATAGACTTAATTCTAGAATGTTCTTATATACATAACAAGTGAAAAGGAGATGACAATAAACTATATAATAGGAGTGAGAGGAACAAACATAACTTATTGTCGTAAACGTAATTCTAGAAAAGTCCCACCCACATATAAAGAGGAAAAGAGATTACATATATCATGCTTGAATGTTCTGGGAGCGGTTATGATGATCTTTCTAGAATGTACACTTAGAGAAATTACACTCACATACTACACACAAGTCGCTTCCCATTCCTCCCATACAAGGTAACTGATTGATTGAAATTATATTTTCACCATTTAATATCTAATTCGTAGTAATTCGACTGTAGATACTTAAGGTTTTGTTAACTGTATTATAATTCATGGTAAAATTGACAGCAATCGTCCGGATAACCCTTTCTTCTACCTTCCATGAAAATTACTTAATTTACTCCCCACATTTCTAGATTCGTCTCATTCATTCAATGGCATTAAATGCAGAATAATTAATAAGCTTTAGGCGTTTAGTATAAATAATTCTGCGAAAAAATGGACCATATCCTAAAATAACATCCATGCCCCCAGAAGATATACAAAAATAGCTAGTAAATGGCGAAACTAAAGAGAATTTCGGACCTGCCCTTAACTGTAGTCGTAATATCCGCAATTAAAGAATTTCATATGGCAAGACAATTCAAATTTATTACTACTTACTTCAATTCTGACCCACTACAAATCCGTAATTGTGATTGAGTTAAAATCAAGTATCTTTTGACTAAATATGTCTTAGGACTTTTCAAGCCGATTGAGCTATATCCGCCTCTCTGACTATCTGGCTGGCCGGGGGATCAACCGATGAACCCTGTATTTTCGATAGCTTCCGCAAAGGTGACAACCGATTTCGCTTGAGGTTGTCGTAAGTAACCCACTTTTCGTTACCACTCAACATTCGCATCAGAAATGGGTCGATTTTGTTGCGACTCAGCAGCGATTCGCAGATGGTAATTCGGTCCATGACGTTCGACTTATCTTTCTGTATCCAGCCTTATTTTTTAGCGATTGGACTTGATGATTTCCATTATTCTATTGACGTTTTCGACAATTGGCCTTTCAGACAATCAAAATTACGGAAGCGAAATTGACGTTACCAAAATTGCGCATGATTACCTGTAACCAGTACCAGTATCATGACCATAAACACCATTCACATTTTTGGAAGCATGGCTTGCGTTTTTGCCTAATTCAAAAAAAATTTTTGATAAGCGTTCAAACAATACTGAACAACTGTGTGGGTAGTTTTCTGAGTACAAAATCTTATCCTTCTAATGCCATCTCACGTATACAATGCGAGATACAGAATACTAAACCCACCTATTAAAAAAATAATTGAGTGATTTTTGCTATACACATTCAAAGTCAATCGCATTTATCGCATCACATGATGTTATCACTTAAATTGACCCTAAAAGCGGCTACAATTAATGTATCTCCTATGAACAAAAACATTGCAAGGAATATAGTTTCTAGTTCCTAGAAAACTCAGTCAACTGCCAGCGACATTGTTAACGCCGCATCAGCTGGGGTTTCACATATGTAAGGATCTCTTTACTGCTATCGACAACAAAACACCATCAACCATTTGTTCAATTAGATGAGAGATAGTCAATAACATCAGACTCGCAATAACAAATAACAAAGTTTATACAAGGTATACAGGATAATGCGTTTATATGTATTAAGGAGATTCAATTTTTCGTTCCCGAAGAATCTTGTTTAAAGGTTTAGAAAAATCCCTTCTATGAAATTTTCGTAAAGTAGAGTGTTGGGGATGCTATGACTTTCCGATGTTTCACATTTGACTCCACCAGCGTTTTCATGTGCATTCATCAGCCGTTTGAAAGTTAGTATCCTAAAATATCGTTCAGTTAATATCATAAACGTGACTGACAGCGGACTCAGTTTCATTGCAAACACATTCAAGCATCTCGTATATCCCCAATGCGTCCTTATGCCACCGACATTTGGAGCATTCACAATCGCATCGTTAACTATTTGGCTGTTTGTGGTTTTTTATTCACCCCACTATTTGAAGGATTTCATTTTATGACACTCTATCGACGGACGTCGAGAGGAAGTTCAAGGAGCAGATGTATTGCGGCTGGGCGGAAATGGACAATTTAACAGACTTACAAGTGGCACTCGAGTACATTTAAATCACACTTAGCGACCATTTGTGGCAATTTGCGTTCAAACTGTTTGGACCAAACACCAGGGGGGCGTTAATCCCTTTTTCATTTAATGGAACGGCGTCAGCAGCTCTTGCTCTCAACGCCTCAACAACCCAACTCCCGCTGTGTAGTCCGACAACATTGTGTTTGCCATAAGACCAATGTTTGCCAATGTTTATAAATTTGTATGAATCGTAAATATTCTATGAGAGCCCGTTCGAAAATTTTATGTGGCGGTTGTAGAAAACTATAAAAAGAAGCGAACTTGGACAACAGTTGAAAAGTGTCATAAAAATTATGTCTTATGGCCCCCCATTTGTCGGACGACTTAAGCAAAGTCTATTTATTCATCATAATAAATTTGCATTAAGTCCTCAGATCGGGTGCCCAAATAAACGTAATAGCTGGCATAATAATAAAAATACGCTCCCCACTACTCAAGAGAAATAAAATATGCAATAATTAAATGTGGCGTGGTGGATGAATTTGAAGTATTTTGAAGTATTCGTCCTTGTTGCACCACCAAGGGGATGTTTGCGTACTGAGTTGTAAACAATAATCGGCAAATCAAATGTCCGTAAACAATTTCTATTCAGAGACAGAAATAAAACGTCTTTATTATCCAAAGGGCTGGCTTAATCCCCAATAGTGTGTATTTTTAATTTACCATCCTTTTCAAATTGATCCGTTTTGTTCAACAAAATATGTTTAAAATTGTTTTATATAGGTAAGTATTTTTAAACATTTATCTACTACAACGCTTAACTCACTGCACAGAGCTTAGTGGACGTAAATAAATGCTTATTAATCAGGACAAAACAAAAATTTATTGAGGGTTAAAATCAAAAAGATAGGCGTAATACACACTTAGTAGTGGCCTTTATTTGTTTCAAAAGTTTTAAAAGTTGAAAGTGTATTCCTACCACATCCAGTTTTGTCAGCCAAATTCAACAAATTAAGCGAGCAAAATATTGACTTAACCGAAAATTTTAAGGTGTGCCTCAGAACGTTCCACAAGTCTTACGAAAATTACGGTTTATAGAGTACAATAATACAGTGGTACAGTGGGCCGGTCTTGTCATGCGAGTGTTTGCAAAAACTTATTTGAATTATAGACGTTGTTTTATTGGTCTAAGTTTTTCTTAAAAATTGTTAGCTACCTATTCGGTATCGGATGACTATTTTAATGAAAAACATATTCCAAAACAACAAGCATAAGAAACAGAATTATCATATACGTCCTTTTGGAAATTTTGGTCTGTGGTAAGTTTCGCTCCTTGCTTGCCAGCTTTGTTCAAAAAGTACACTTTGATGTTAAGTCGAAGTTTCCTTCTTGACAACATTGAAAATATTGTAATTTGAAAAAAATTGTTGCGGAAAATACCAAAACTCAATCTTCGTAAACTTTATTGACAGTTTTAAAAATCTTTTCGTCGTAACGTTTTATACCTAACAAAACTTTGGCCAGAATTTTGCTCTGAGATGCTTAAATAAGCTAAATGAAATGGTAACAAGAGCACAGTTTTAAAACTGGTGAAAAAAGTTGATTTGTAAAATAAACGGTTAGATCACTCTTCTTCAAGAAGAATTATTGAATTATTGCGCTAATTATTAGTGAGTGTATTAACTCACATTAACTCACTTATCCATCCTATATATATATAATGCATTAGACAGGATAACAGTCCCCTGTACGTCCTTTACAAGATTCTTTTAAAGATAACAATGAGGAAGACTGATAAAGACGACTGGCACCATCATCAACAAACGGCAAGTTCTAATATTGAAAAGGTATGATTAAAATGGGGAGCTACGAGCCAAGGAGCTCTTCAAACTCCTTCCTATACGTGGCTTTTCTGCAATAAAACCACCGTGTAAATAAAAGAGAGATTGGAAAGAAGAAATTCTAATTTAGTCTTTATCACAACTTGGAAATAACCCAAATTCTTTGCAGAGTTTCCACATCTATTGTAATCCCATCAGAAATCTAGGGACATGCGCCAGGAATGTACAAGCTTCCTATTAGAAAAATTAACTCTTCGGATTAGTCGATGTCCTTGACAAACGGGAAGGTGTCACCAGGGGATATGATGGACACGAATGCATTTGGCGCCGAAGTTGTGACTCCACTGAAGGAGCCGTAAACAACTTGTCTCGCGGTCTAAAACTTAAATCGACCTAATTACGTGTGCACACATCCCGGCGGAAGATTAATGCAATGAATCTAAAGATACATATAATGAAAACATAGAAGAATAAAATCACAACTCTGACCATAATAATAGAGTTATTTTAGGACCAGAGCCTCACATAAACATAACAACAAAGAAAAAACATATTGATCACGTGGACATGATATATTATTGTTTACTTCTGTGCTGATTATAAAACACAATTATTAAAAACTGTTGAATACTGGTCGAAAAAAAACTTTCATATACATGCATAAATAGGAACAAACAATTTTTTTTCAGATAGCCCTGCCACTCTATATGCTCTTGCATTTTTTTTCGCCTTCACCAGAAGGAATAAAGATAAATATGATTTAATGCGGCCAAATTTTATAACAGCCAGAAGGAAGCCAGCGAAGAATCCAAGTACTAAGTTCCTTTTGATCAAATGTGTTTCATGACAATCTAAGTCGATTGAGCGATGTCAGCTTGCCTGTCTTTATGAAATTGCTAAAAACTTGCCACATTCTAACATTTTACCAGATTGCAGTCGAGGATTATAAGTGGACTACATCGACCCTTTGATACCTCCAATACAAATTGACCGATATTTCGAAATTCATTTTTTGTTTTTCTTCCAAGCGTCTAATTCGCAAACTGCAGTATCCTACATTTTTATTTATTGTACTTTCTCCCAATGTTTGGGAGTCAAATTTGGTACTCATTAAGCTTTGGCTAAAGTATGGTATGAACAAGAAAATGGACAACACCTTTAGTATACATTAGCGGATTTTTCAAAATTTAAATTTTCATTCTCCCTTTTATAGTGGTTTGTAATGATTGATAAAACCTGAGAATATTGGCCGATAAACCATCCCCTTTTAGTACCTATCATGCAAATGATAGTTTTAACCCATACACTTTTAGCTTCACACCTTTTAAGATGTACTGAATTCAGTCTAATTTAACACACATTGTGCACTTGATAAACTTAGTTCTGAGAATGCAAATGGACGCCGTAAACTGTAATAACCTGAATTGGGCTGAATTATTGCATTTCAATGTTTGGTAAATTAAAAAAAAAAAACAATCGATCAGACAACCTCACTTTAACCCATGTGCTCCCAAATTCGTGTCTTTCATTGAATTCCACTAAATAACAATAATTTTACACCCATCGTCTCAGAACCCCTTACAATGCATATTAACCGATTCAAACAAATCAGTGGTAAACCTGTAATTTCTGAGCGAAAGATTTCAATAAGATGCAATTTTGGTGACATTGTTTTCATTCGTAGTGCCTGATGCGAGCTCAATTATAATTAATATAGTACGATTGAATAAAAAATTTATATATACATATATATATATATATATATATACTCGTATATACATATATAAGGCAAACAACGCAATTTATATTGGAGGCATCAGAGAGGGCGATGTTATTCTGTCGATTTTTTCATATTTTACATGGCCTTATAACGCAAGACAAATGACAAGAATTTAATTCACTTCAGACCACGAATTATGGATCACAGCGGAAAATTAAATTTTCATAAATCGATGCCAGAATAGGCGTGGTAGCAACACCTGTTTTCAATCTTAGGAATTAATTTATCAAACGCTAAATATGTGCAACTAATTGAAAGGTAGTATGGTTATTATCGATCATTTGTTAGGGAGATATTGATCGAAATTTCCTAAATTTTAAAATTTTCCTAATTTTATAAGAGAAGAAACTGAATTTCGGAAAATCTTTCCATTTGTATGGGAAGTACCAGAATTGATGGGCTAACATGGTCCATTTACAATCCTCGGTTACGATGTAACAAAATATTAGGCTGTGCCAAGTTGTATGAAATTCCATAAGTATTTACGGCAATTATCATACCTACCTACCAGCCACAAAGACGGACATCTCTCAGTCGACTTAAGACGTCATGAAACGCATTTGGTCAAAAGACACTTGGTACTTTAAATACTTCCTACTATGTGCTACACTTTTGGCCGTATCAAATTATGTATGTATGCCTTCGTTCCTCCGGGCGAAGGTATAAACCTACATTTAAGGGATAATTCAAAAATATGCGCTAACAAATCAAAGCCATTTAATTACATATCATCTGATTCGCAAAGATAATTATTTTGAGTTATTCTCGGACACACATGTCCGGAGGCTGACAACATGTTTGATCAAAGATACAGACAATTAGAAATAGTGGTTAAATTACCAGCAGAATGTTTGCAGCCATTTCACAGTAATCGTCGGTTTATGTAGCATTAAACACTTCTTCACTAAATATTCAGACACTTAACATACTTTGAATTTGAGCATGATCTCAAACTTACCCATGCAAGCACTTAGTAACTTGCTAATGAATACTTTAGGGTGTTGGAAACAAAATCTCAAACATAATATAACCGACCAGAAGATGACTACAGGCATATGTGCGCGAATTTAGTAGTAAGCGATGCACACCCTCTCAGGTGCTTTGAATGAAGAGACAATGAATCGTCAGTAATTAAAAGCAAAAACAGGAACTTAAGGATTTTCACAAAAACTTTATCAACGTCTTCAAAGTTATGACGGTGATAAATTCACTCGTGCAACATGCAACATGGGAGCTTTAAAATCCAAATCCTGACGCAAGCACATTCTCACATTCACATAAGATACGCTCAGATGTTCCTTCACAACTTTAGAATAATACTTTTAATGGCCACTTTTTGCTGAGACAGGATGCACCTTAACATTCGTACCACATAAGTTTTGGCATGAATGCATTTAAATAATCGTGTATATATAATAAATCCGTATCATACAAACACTCCAACAAGTGCATACTGTGGGCCACATCACACCAGGTGGATGGGTGAGATCGTAGAATGGGCGTCATAAATAAAATGACAGGCATTCATCTCTTGCGCTGCATGGTGGAGTTGGAAAAAAGAGAATTTGTTCGTAGTCGTATTGCAACAAAATGTGCTGATGTAATGATGGCATTTGATACTTTTCATCCTGTGAGTTGCACTCCGACCTGGATTAAGGACACTGTTGAATACGAGGAGGTTTTCTGAAAGTGCACTGACAACTTAATGAGCTTTATCGCAAACGTCATCTTTTCTGTATATGTATATGTGTGTGTCTCAGGTGCTCAAGAAGCCAATATTCACATTCAGATGCATGTTGTAATACCATCACATATTTTATGTACACACACACTTACATCTGTGTAGAGACATTCTATTACTTTCATAGTTGGCAATAAGGCACAGTATGAACATGTGAAATATCTTTGACTGAATTTAACATCATCCTTACCGATAGTTTATGTTCAATACAGGCTGCACAATGATTTTTTTTAATTTTTTAATATATTTCTAATGGCAAAATAGCAAAAAAAGCTTTTCACGTCAATTAGTTTTATTTGGTTATTTCACAACATATTTCTTAGGAATCAAAAAAGGATATATAATCAATGTTTCATTAATGTTTCGAATACACATAAACATAAAACGTGAATACATAAAATTAATTCCCTCTCTGGACCTTTCTTCGGATCATTCTCCAACATTTTTAACATTATCCAATAGCCAGCAAAACTTAGAACAACACGATTTTTACTTTCCAAATAAAAAAACAAAATGGCTAAAATACAAAATGTATGTAAGCACACACCTGCCGCAAAATATTTCACTAAAAACCGAAAATGAAATTGATTTGGCTGTAACAACTATACAGACCCATGGCACCACTGCGGGCAAAAAGACCTAGTATGGTAGCAAGAAATATTCAATTTCTATTAAGAGAAAAAAGAAATTTACGGCGTCAATGGCAGGAATTTCGTTCCCCTGTTTTAAAGGCGAAATTAGACCTATGCCAGAAAATGTTGCGGGAGGGCCTTCAAAAAGAAAAAGAGTTAAGTCTGAGTAACTTTTTACACAACTTAAATGCCACCGAGAAGACAGACTACAGCTTGTGGAAGGCTGTCCAAAAAACCAAATGCCCCACTGCTTGTGAATCTACTATTCGCTTACAAAATGGAGAATGGGCAAAAAACTCCAGCGAAAAAGTTGAAGAGTTTGCTAGCCACTTAGAAAAAGTTTTCATACCAAACCAAACTGACTCTAGTATAACGCCAACTGTTATCCATGAACTCGTTTTAGACCCAATGAAAATTCGTTTACCTGCGCTGAGAGCAGTTATCAGTGATCTGAACCCAAAAAAGGCTCCCGGTTGTGACAAAATCACCAACGCTATGCTAATCAACCTTCCAAATTCAGCGCTTTGAACTATTATGTTTGTTTTTAATTCTATGCTAAGGATTGGTTACTTCCCATCATCATGGAAGAAATCTGAAATAGTTATGATCCCCAAGCCCGGCAAAGATGTTATGCAGGTATCATCGTATCGTCCGATCAGCTTATTGCCCGTTCTGTCAAAAGTATTTGGAAGATTGTTTTTGCGGTCGTTAGAGGCATTTATTGACTCAACAAACCTAATTCCAAACCACCAATTTGGGTTTAGAAAACAACACAGCACCACCGAACAAGTTCATAGAATAACAAATTCAATTCGCTCAACTTTTGAAAGTAAGCAATACTGCTCTGCACTATTTATCGACATATCGCAAGCGTTCGACAAAGTCTGGCACAATGGTCTAATATATAAAATTGCAATACTGCTTCCCACTAGCGTACATAAATTGCTCAGATTACGTTTAGAAAATAGGTCTTTTGTAGTGAGATCAAAAAGTACTTACTCCTCAATGAAACGAATTTCAGCTGGTGTCCCACGGGGGAGTATACTCGGACCATTTCTTTAATTATTGTACAGTGCTGATTTTCCTACAAGCCCGTTCACATACACATCCACTTTTGCGGATGATACAGCGTTTAAGTGTTTAAGTGTACATAAAGACCCAGAAGTAGCATCACAACAACTTCAATCCCACGTTATTGACGTGGAAAATTGGCTGCATAAGTGGAAAATAAATGTTAATGCTGCATAGAGTGTTCACATAACCTTTACGCTAAGACAGAAAAATTTTCCACCCATTACAATAAATGGAACAACAATCCCAGAGCAGAGCCAAGTAAGGTACTTGGGAATTCATCTTGACCAACGTCCCATATGGGTTCACCATACTGGAGCTAAAGTCACACAGTTAAAAATTAAAACCACTCAGCTTAACTGGCTCATTGGCCACACTCCTCGTTAGACTTAGAACTGAAAGTACTTTTATATAATGCAGTTTTGAAATCAATATGGTCGTATGGGGGTCCGCTTCTGCATCCAATATTGAAAAGTTACAAAGAAGACAGTCAAAAGTTTTAAGAATGATCACGTGCGCTCCTTGGTATATAAGAAATAATAACATCCACAAAGACCTGAACATTCCCACCATCCGAGAAGAGATAAGAAAATCATGCACAAACTACATTGATAAAATTACTGATCATTCCAATCCATATGCAAGACTCAAAAGATTGCAAGCTCTAGATTTGGCTATATGAGTGTTTTTCGAACTAAAAGCTGAGTATTGTAGTGGCAGTACCAACATTAATATCGTTAGTTTAAGATTTAAATACTTATTGTGAATGTCGAAAAGCCAAATCAACCCAATGCCTTTTTGCGTTTGCGCAAAAGTGTGCAGGATGTCAGACGAAACATGGTATATTAAAAATTTCTTATCAAAAATGATATGAGTTAAAGCACGACGACAGAAGAAATGAAGGAAGGAAGAAATTAGGAATTATGTTTGATATCTTAAGAGGAGTAGCAATGCAGTCCATTTTCGACCGCAAAACTAAATTTCCTAAACGCCTGAAGTGTTCTAAACTATACTGAATACGGATATGGATTAAATTAGATAATTCACAAAGGATATGGTTACTTGGCCCATATTCTTTTAAATTTGATGACGCAGAACAATTGAAAAAAAATTGAGAATTCAGGATTACATGGGAAAATAAAATTTCTATAAAACGATCAATTCGTATGGGAAGCACCAAAAGGGGTACGGCAATGCGTCCACTCTCACTCTCAGAGCTAAGTTTATCAAGCGTATGAAATGGCGCAATTTTAAAATATATATATATATATATGGGTGGGTCAATACAGCCCATTTACCATTCCTTGCCATGATCTGTGTCTAGTTTTAACAAGTTTCATATAGATTTATGGTATTTATCACGCCAATCAGCAAGCCAACCAATCAATCAGACAATCGACTTAGAAAGTCACGAAATACATTTAGTAAAAGGATACTTGTTGTGTCAAACGTTTCCTTGTGAGTTATACTTTTCTGTCGTACCAAATGATATAAACCTCCATCCCTTCTGTTGAAGGTATAAAAAGTCTCTATTGAGAGAAATTTTTACCGCTATTTACACTTTTGAATAGAACTGGACTCCTTAGTTCAACAGTTTCATGAGATTGAAAAAAAATTCAGGTAATTGAGGTTTGATGATTTGAGGTACCGGCTGTGCCAATTATGTTGTGTGAGTTTAGTGTTTTCTAAATGTTCCTAAATGTGTGCAGTCGTGTTGTGTGTATTTAGTGTTTTCTAAATATGTACAGGGGCGCGTATCGCCTCGGAGGTGATACCAGTTTGCCTATTTTTATAAAGGGGCCAGCTCGTGCACTAAAACCGCGTTCTACCACACTTATGGGGGTTTGTTTTTCTTGTAATAAAAAATTAGTTACATCTCTGCATACCAGCATTTTCTCTCTCACTGATCTACACTTGTTGTATCATCTTTATTTATGCAAAATCGTAACCTACCATAAACTCTATTTGACTATGCCATGGCTGACCAAAAACCAAAAGCAATTCTTACTGACCAAACGGAAGCTCAATCGGCAATTACTTATGTGCATTCACAGTTCAATCACAAAAATTTGCTAAGCAAAAAAATCTGGGTAAAGTAAAGTCACAATTCCACATTAATCAGGATAAGAACGACTGGAAACTTTTGAGTCACCAAACACCAGTGATGTCAATAATATATATTATTAACTTTAAAAAATACAATACAAAAAATCCAATACAATATAATTTTAAATCACAACAGCACCTTATATACCCAACAAAAGGCACATGAATCCAGGACGATGTACTGCTAATCGGCGAGAGAGATAGATGTGGTGAAGGGGTCCTATTCTCATGCAAAATATATCGACGTATTAGATTTTTCCAATGAAATAACCACTGAAATATTTTAAATTACCTGCCCACATTTAACAGCATCGCCATCAAAAGATATACGAGTTGTTACGAGCTTGTTCTAGTGTGGGCGAGACAATTTATATATTGGCAACACTTCAGTCGAAATTAATATACTTTGAAAACAAAATTAAATAACACTTAAATAAAAGTAACTGACAGATTAACTAACAGATTAGAAGTGAAATTGTCAAGATGGAAATAAAATTTCTAATTTAAAAATATGTCGCAAACTACATGGAATCCGATGGATAAAACACTAAATATAAATAGACTTAATAATTTAATAGAATAAAATCTAAATAGAGCCTCAAACAAACACCAAGTATTTGTGGAAAGCTTCGAGAGTGTTTTATGAACAGACGAACGAAGTACCACATATAAGAAACTCCGAAGGATTGTGGATTAAAAGAAAACAGACATGGCTTTAATTTTTGCGTGGATGTACCAATAATGAAAATACAAAAAGCGAAATTCGCAAAATAATAAAGAAGCTGATTAAGATCGAAAGATCTGCCGGATTTGATCTAATAGCGTCGATAAGTCTGCTTCTGTCAATAAGAAAATTGAAGAAGATTGAAGAAGATTGGCTTCAGAGAAAAACTTTCAACTATACAACAGGCCCCTAAAACTGTGAAAATTATCAAAGTGACATTCGAGAAAAAGCATTACTGCTCGACAGTATTCTCGCATATAAGTCAAGCTTATGAAAAAAATTTGAAGTATTGGATTATTGTATAAGCAGAAAAAATCACTGAACACACATCACTAAAAGGATACTGTTCTGCTGTCTATGTATTGACATCATTTAAAGCAAATACCAATTGGTATTATGAGTGGAGACTCAACGTCAATCCCATTTTTACATTAAAAACACAATATTATGCATTCCAGTAACATTTAATGATGAGACAACACCACAAGCACATAATGCCACATATCTTGGCATTCACCTGGACAGGCGTTTATGTTGATAAAAGCATATACTTACAAAAAGCAAACAATTAGAACCCAAACTTATTTCGTGAACATATGGATCCGAACAACTGGGGATTGGTATCAAACACAAAAATGCAAATCATGCCGCGTTTTCAATCACAATTTCTACGTTTTATCGCAATTGCTCCATCATACGTACCAAATAAAACTCTACCCAACGACTTTCATGTAAATATAATAAAATAGGACATCAACTCAATCAACAGATGATATATGAAAAGACTAACATTACTTACATTATATACAGTGGCTTTTAGCCTACTATTCATTTCACTACCTGAAAGAAGACTGATAAAATTCCACCTTCCTCACTCAGCCTCCGCCAGATCTCAAATCATAATATTTATGATATGCGGTGGCTGTATCTCCACATGTTTTGAATTATATTTGTTATCAATATGGTTATACGAATTGACTATTTTAAAATTTATTCATACACTGCAAACAAACATGGAGACAACAAAATATGCTGGATCAATTTTATAGCTTGCGATATTTGCGGTCCAGATGGTTAACGATGTAACCAACCGCCTAATATGCGGACATGTCAAAATTCCATTTTGATGAAATTAAATATAGTATTTATTAAAATTTTTCAATAATTACGCTTACAAATATGACAATAAAACGAACACTCACATAGGGTTGTTCATTTCGTTCTTCAGCGAAACGTTTTCATTTACGATTATGGATCGTTTAATAGCCGAAGTTAAAACTTACTACAAAAGTGGTGCACAAACGTAGGCTTTTCATCAAACAAAATTTTCTTCAGCGATGAAGCTCGTTTTTTACTCGATGGTTAAGTCAATACGCCAACTTATTTCATAATATACTCGAGGAACCCAGATGTGATTTTGGAAAACCCATTGCATTCAGAAAATGTGAGTGCTTGGTGTGAGTTATGGCCTGGAGGTGACATTGGACTACCTCAAAAAATGCACTGCTGCAACCAATCCAGAGACGGTCGTTTAAATAACATTGTATTTCATACATAATGGCAAGATCCAAGCATAATCATGAAATGAAAGGTTCATCAAAATCATAGCTTTATGTGTGTTTTATTTAACCTTAATTGAAAACGAATAATGGGTAAAGCTATACATGTATACAAATTGGAGACATTTATAAAAATCAGAAAAGATCCACTTTTCAAAAGAAGGATTTGAAACCTTTTTTTTATTGATTCAGTTTTCTTTATTGTTTTTCTTTTAATCATATTGATCGAATTATGACACATGCGGACCGAAGTGTTGACTTATCCCGTTTTTCTTGCAAAAAAAGAAGCAAGAATTGGGATGATTATTTCCAGTATATGAACACTAAATGTTTCCAATATCTGCATTGCTTTAAATAAACGAACTAATTAGTACAATTTAAAAAAACAACCTTTCCTAGAGGCGGACTCAATATTTGTATGGACAACATTTTCCCCACCGGACCGAATTTCGCCTGCCTATGATCATGAAATAGTATGCAGTATATCAGCCTCTTATCTTAAGTGGTTTGGCCCGTACTTATAGTGTTTTTAGTAAATGGACGGACAACAGATTAAAAAACTTAACAAGCCCAACCTATAATAGTGTGTATAAATCCATTTTCGTATTTGGGTTTCGCAAGGGTCATGGAACGATAAAACAAGTACACCGTATAGTAACCCAGATTAGAAAAACATTCGAAGATCGGAAATATTGCTCAGCTGTCTTTATAGACATCTCTCAAGCCTTTGATAAAGTGTGGCATGAAGACCTTATTCACAAAATAGTCTCTTTTCTACCGACAAATACCCACAAGCTGCTGGAGAGCTATCTAAATGATCGATCTTTTGTAGTAAAATCGAAAGACTCTATTTCAACTCAAAGAAAAGTTTCAGCAGGAGTTCCTCAGGGCAGTATACTAGGCCCTATACTATATACCATCTACACCTCTGACATGCCTGTTCATTCCCTAATTCAAACCTCAACTTTCGCTGATGACATTGCATTTATGAGCACTAGCACTTGCCCATTAATGGCTTCTAGACAACTGCAGTCTCATATGCATACATTAGAATCTTGGTTCGAAAAGTTGAAGATAAAAGTAAATGCCACTAAGAGTGTAGAGGTTACATTCTCTCTTAGACAGAACAATTGCCCAGCCCTCACTATTCACGGTAGTACCATAACCGTTCATAACCATGTCAAATATTTGGGTATTCACCTTGACCGACGTCTCACCTGGAAAAATCACATTGACTCAAAAATCATAAAATTGAAATTAAAAATGGCCCAACTCCACTGGCTTATTGGCTCCCAGTCTACTCTCAGTTTGGAAAATAAAATCACCATCTACAAAACCATATTGAAGCCAATATGGACATACGGCATCCAGTTGTGGGGAACGACATCGGCTTCTAACATAAATAAGCTACAGAGAAGACAATCAAGAATACTGCGCCAAATTTGTGGTGCCCCATGGTATATTAGGAATGATAACATACACAAGGATTTAGACATTCCTTATATTTATGTATCGAAGTTGTCCTCCCATTTAAACCCACTCTCTCAAAACCTTCAACATTTTCCCGGTCATATACGGCTAAGAAGAAAGGACACGCTAAACTTGGTCCGGTGATAAAAAGTTTGGCTCGCCTAAAACAAGATCCGGCAATGGCAGGATACTTTAGTTTAAGATAGGATTAAGATATTGAATACTTATTGTAAATTTCGAAAGAAAGATCCAATAAAGAAAATGAATGAAAAAAACAAATTCGTATCAAAAATAAAAAAACTATTCACAGATTTGAATAAAAACAACGACTAAATTACACAAAACCACGAAAGAGTTAATGTAAGCGTCATACAGTATTTGTTCATCGATAAAATGGAGGAATAGACCATTTAACAAAATTCTCTATTTCAGTAACACCTTAATAATGCAATCAAATTATGCACTCTGGAATTTTCTGCAATATTTCATAGTCAATTTCCGCTTTTACGGGATTTTTGTCGGTTAGTATTGCGAATTTAAAATATATATATATAATGCCGAATATAGAATGATTGCAACCATAACCGAAACAGTAAAATTTTAAGAAAAAATATTCAGCATTGACACCCAGAAATAGCCAAAACTTATATGTCGGTATTACTTAAGTTTTCATATTTTCGTAACTATAATTTGTATTTATTTCCTAACACAACCTTCCATTTCTGAAAATAAATAAAAAACAAAAACGACTTTTCGACTTTATAAGTTAACAATGTTTGTTCTTACTGTCACAGCTTTCAAGTCAGCTTAGAATATTTAATTTCTCAAAAATGTATCACAAATTCAGTGAGTATAACTATGGAAGTAGAATTTTCTTTTTTTAAATTTCTCGGCCCGCTATTTGTCAACTCACGTTTTAGTTACAATATAAATTTCGTTACAGAAAAATTATAGCGGAAATTCCCTATAAACTTATTTTAAGAAATTTCACATCCTTTTGTCACTAAGGTGTCCTGGCTTTACTGCACCTCATTTTCTAATGTGTCACTGGTGTAACCATGTCGCACATGGGGAGATCATATAAATTCAGTAAACATTGCTATTAAAAAAGCGTAATAAAAATACATTATTTGTTTAAAATGAATAAAGAATATTCAATTATATTAATTAAAAATTTTATAAATATAAAGTAATGTGTTTTCTCCCTGGGCTACATGACATGAGAGTATTTTTTAACTAAAATTAATATATAAGAACTCGACTTGTGTAGCATGTAATGCATTAATTATCACTGAAGAAAATATTAAGGGTAACTGGCGGTCTTTGTGATCAAAGCGTTTCGGACGCATAGCTTTGTATTTTGAATCTATTGAATACGAAGCGAATTAATTCTAAACATTTAAACAGGGGTTTAATTATAGGGGTCATATTATAACCATTCAGGACTTAACATAAAATCGGACCCGAAGCAAACCTGTTAGAAACTTTAGTATATAAAGCAAATAGTGTACTCTTTCTTATTTCATTTAATCAAAAGTTGACCGGCCGTATGACAGTTGTACGAAACTATGCACGAAAAACCAAACTTTTCAAATACTGACCTGAAGTATCATTGAAGTTGAAGTCCAAAATCTGAAGAAAACTCCGATGCCGATGGAGGCTTGCTGTTTCAAAACATGGACTGAAATGATTTATTTTCAATAAGGTTGGTGGGCGATTTAAACATTGTGCTGACGCAAACTTAAGTTACATTTAGAGAAAAGATTGCAGTTGGCTTCGGCAACCGAATTGTACGGCAGCCTCATTTTAATTTTCTTCCCTAAGACAACAAAAAATTATATGTGCCAACTTCAGTTGAAATATGTTAATAAATGCGACTCATAACGCTTTTGCAAGAACACAAGCATCAGTAAATCAGTAAATCGAATCTGAGGTTAATTTTGAATCGATAGATGTTAATTTTCTTGACGTCGTGTTATAGATGGTAAGATGGTAAGATAGCTTCGGCAAAAAATTGCTGGATATAATGCAGAGATTTACCGATAAAATTGCTTTTGTAATGCGCCTTGATATTGCTTGTGCCAATGTCCGCAACATCCATGTTGATTTTTTGCGCCCTAAACGAAGACATTGGGATAGCCGTTCGGTAATGAAATGTGATTGCAGCAGAGTCCAATAATGCCCGAACTATAATATTGTTTCAACTGGTGTACATACTTCGATAAGTGCTGTAGCTATAATTACTTTTCGCAATCTGCTCACTTGAAAAACTGTTTGTGTGACATTTCGATTTATTACAATGAAGTAGTGTATGGTGGCTTACTTTGTATTCTTGACAACGATTACTAGAAGGGCAATTGCTTGAGACGTGGTTTGATGCCAAACAATGTAAACATAGATCGTTTCGTTTAACTAATTGGTATCTGTCCATCATCACAAAGCCTACAATAGTTCTGATACTACAAACGAAACTGGTTTTCGTAAAAACGGCTTACTTTTTTGTAGTGGTTTCTCTGCTCCTATTATTTCCAACGTTTGGCACGTCTTCTAAAGAAACTGTGCTAATGTATCCCAGTCGGGAAGGAAGAGAAAAGTCGCGAGATGGCCTTTGCTGTTATTTATAATTTCCTCTTCCCATTTAGATTTTGCTTGCAATTCTAATTTTGAGACTACAAGGTGCGGCAAAATGGCATCCGCAGTTTGAGTTTTAGTTGCAAATGATTGCACAGCTCGAATGTTAGCATTAACTGTGTCAACGAAGTTCGGTAGTTGTGCCACATTTGGGTTCGATAATTTTTCAATGCTGAATATGTCTAGCAAATGTGCGTTGAATACGTAGCGTTTATTACCGCACCATGATATCGTTAGCTCTAAAGCCCTCTCGTAATTATCATTTGTTATTTTCAAGGAATGGATTAGCTGTGCAGCTTCACCTTCTAGGCACGAGCGCAAGTATTGACATTTTTCCACATTCGACAATATTATGGAAATTCAGCTATTGTTTATACTGACCATCAAATTTCGACAATTGCAATTTAGGTAAATTGATGTTAGGACGAGAAGACGACTCATTGCGTTGTAAGTAAATATCTGCATGAGTCCATTCGCACAATGAATTCGCATTTGAATTCATGAATGATTATTGAATTCTTGAATTAGAAAGACCTTTGTATGAATGATAATGAATTCAGTCACTGAAGTTGTGTTGTACTTGGTTGTGCTTCGCGAAGACGAAGATTGTATTTATTCGTCCCTTAACACGATCGAACTCGAACTCACTCACTCACTCACATTCAATAACAGAGCGAACGACAAAGATAAGGGCCACTTGCAATGAGACCGATGAGTCATTCTTATTCATAGTCATGTGTGTTTTTTTTTATGCGTGTACTTTCGCGTGTAACAAAACAATACTGACTTATTACAACCAAAACTGCCTGTTCGGTTCAAACACGTGCCAGCATTATATTAATATTTTTATAATTAATTTCTAATTGTATTACATTATTTAAGAATGGAGGTAAGGTGTATTGTTGTAAAACTTTATAGATTAGAGCCTAATTATAAGAAATTCTATGAAGGATACATCAAATGAATCGATGTTGGCAGAACTATCGTCGCCAGTTGAAAGTTTACAATTTGGACAAATAAAAGATAATAAGAGGAGAATATAAAATAATTCTACGAAGCGGAAAAAGTAAGGTTTGGGACATATTTGGAAGTATTGATAATGGACGGAGTGTCATAGAAAACATTGTGGCATGCAAAACTTGCAGTAGTGTCATGACTAACATCACCATTTTTCATAAAATTGCACTGTTCCTATTTCAACCAACAAACAAACTTTCGCAGTTTACAGATGCTGAAAAATGTGAAATAAAAAAGCATTGTCAAAAAATGATGGAAAGTTTTATCAGTGAGTCCAATTCAGATCAAAATGAAAGTTCTCACGCCGAATCCTTAACAAATGAGAAGGAGCTTCATTTTCCAGCCCATTAATTCATCAAATCACACTGACAGAGTATAAAACGAATTGATGATGTACGAAAATGTAAACGAAGTTATGCACAACAATTTTGATGCTCTTCAGTGGTGGGAGTTCAATAAATTGAAATGTCCCCTACTCTATAAGTTAAGATGCAAAATATTGGCAACACCTGCCAGTAGCGCAGCATCGGAAAGAATATTTTCAAGTGCTAGACACCTTCTTTCTGAAAAACGTTGCCTGATTGGATCCAACCCTGTTTCGATAAGACAGATTATGTTTTTGCATTCAAATATGAATTAACATTCAAATTATTTGGTTTTTTTTAATCTTTATTTTCTTATTTATGAATTTAATATTTTATTTTTTTGTTACATTTTGTTTTGTATTTATATAAAAAATAATAATAAAAAAACAACCATTAAAAACCCCAGTTTTTGACTACAAAAACTTTATATATGACACACAATATGAAATCAAAAACACAGATTTTTTCAAGTGCATCACCCTTGAAAACACGTTTGTCACGCCTTCTCCGCCCATAAACCGAAAATTTTAAATCTAATTTAAATTCGATAGATAATTTTTGTCACCGCCACGAGTCTGCCTGCAAAGTTTCAGCTCGATTAGATCACGGAAAAATGATTAAGAATCTATTCAAAGTTTTTTCTTTTGAAAGATTTCATAGAATAATTAGGGTAGGTGAATGATTTTCTATAATTCGAATACATTTAATAAAAAAATGAATCTCACCACTACTTCGTAAAAGTACTGGCCTCACTCGCGCCATACATTCATACCGAGGCAAACGAATTCAATGAGTTCGGGTTGTGCTGGGTGTGAATCATAGTTTTGTGAATGCTACAAGTTGACGAATTCGAAGAACTTCATGCTTTAACAAACTCGAGTCTCTTTTGCTTTCACTCATTGGTTCTCATTGAAGGTGAATTGAGTGAATTGAAAATGTGTATAAATATGAAACGCACCTTATGTTTAACTTAATTGGTAAATTATTGGCGTCTGTATTTTATTATTCATCTAAACTTAAGGTGAAAACCATTCCTCTATTTAAATGAAGTTTAAAAAGTATAGCGTAAAGTTGAAAACATGTAAAAAAGTATCGCGTAAATTGGGGGATAAGCTTTTTTTCAATTCTAATTTCCGGAAACCTCGTTATGAATATAAAAGCTTAACACAATTTTCTTGTTTGGCCAGTTACTATCTTGAATGAAAGTATCTCGGAAATTAAATACTAAAAGATCATATAAAACTTAATGTGGTCATATCTGTGCACTTTTGACAAAACAACCTCTTTCAAAAACAGCTATTTTTCAGGGGATCGAAAAAACTCTTAAAAGACCTCACAACTTTTTTTTTTTAATAATTGGTAATAATGTAATAGTGTAGTATAAAATTCGAATATTAAATTGACGTGGTGATATTAATAATTCTTTTCTAATACCAATAGATTTGCAAAAAAACTTAAAATAAATACATTGAATGTTTTGTCAAAATAAACTTACGTTATACAAGTTGTTATGTCAAAATGGGTTTAATGGGTTGTGGTTGATATTGTGCTCTTATGTGAAGGCAAGTTTTTCTGTGAAAATAAAACTAATAAAAAAAATTCGAAATAGGTTAATTTTAAAAATGAATAGTATATTCGTTATAACATAAATTCCTGAATTTAGTTAACAAAAATTTAAACAAATGGTTTTATTGAGTATCTTCATCTTCGATAAGGTCTGGGTGAACTTCAACGGATCGATCACCTTCAGCTTTAATGTTTTGAAACAAGTGGTAGTTGTACTAATTAATGGCAGCATATCCAATAAATCTTTCTTTTTATTTTGTGAAAGGGGAATTATAGCTTCTGACTAATTGGGGAGTACGTTTTTTTAGACTGCGGGAGGTTATGTTTAGCTGCTGAAAAGGGTCTTCTTGGTGTAATGAATATTTGTACTGTAAAACTACAGGCTTGCTTTTTTCGTACCTCATCCAACGGACGTGTTCCCACTCAAACTTCTCACCTAAAAAAGAGAAGATAAAGAAAATAATGCTGTTGAATCCCCGGTATTTGAAAATCTACCTGAAATGCATGAAAGTCTGATATCAAGTCACCCCAATCGTGTGAGTGTTGAATAGATCCGAAAAAAAATTTTCTTTTCTATTTGCGCGTGTACTGCACCACATTCAAGATGCGTATGACCCACAATAAGAAATTTATGATCAATTATATCAATACTTGTGTGATCTTCCAAAACTTTCTCAAACATTGCGCATAGATATGAGTTGCGGTTCTGACCAGGACAGGAATCACTATATAAAATAACTTGTCGAACTGAATTTGGTAAATCCAATAGACATTTAAATATGCAAGACCCAATATCGTTTGCACCGCGTTTTGCAATAGTTTCGTTCCAAACATAGCATAAGGCCTTTTTTTTTGCCCCATTATGCACGGTTAATTTAAAAGTCCACAAAGGTCTCTTGTAAAAAAAATAGATGCTCGTAAATACGGAGTTGGGAGACATTGCTGCAAATCAAATGTGAACATTTTTATATTTTCACTACTGCTTTTTGCGAGGTCCTTGTCTTTTTTCTTCGATTCATGCGTGAAGTCTGCATCTTCGTGGTGATTTTTTTGTTGTAACTTCAGTAAATTTGTTTCACCTTCGTCATCAGAGTTTTTTATTTTGGACTTAAAGAGCTCGCACGTATTACACAGATCAAGCAGAGGTTGCTCAAACTTTATGTCTAGGGTTGTAAAAATATCTCTGTATTTTGATACCGATACGCAATCCGAGAATTTTTCGGTATATAACCGATACAACGTTACTAAATTAAGACCACGATCAAAATATAATTGACTTGTATGACACCGAGTATAATGACTTTCGCACTTCGGAATGCTGTTTATATGATCTATTACTTCATTATATTTGTCGATCGATAGTTTGTGAGCTGGGTCGTGCTTTCCACGTCTGCCATCTGTGATAAGTCCTCCCGAAGTTTGTTTTATTTTATATTTATTTACGGTTTTAACTACCTGCTGTGTTTCTCCATAGATCTCTAAAAAGCATTTATGACATACCGGGATATTTTGTCCCTTTATTTCACAATGGTATATGTATACATATTGTCGGTTCCGTGGTCTTAATGCTTTTGCAAGAGTCGCAGTTTTCTTGTTCTTGATGTCAATCATTTGAGAAATAAATAGTCGTCGTTTGTTATAGTCTCCAAGTCTCCGATAGGTTCTGAACATTTGTTTTTGCTCATCTAAACTTATCTTTGAGTAACACTTTTTTCACAGTAGCTTAATCTTTCAAACTTTTTGGCAGGAACTTTTATATTTCGACTATTATAGTATTCCTTCCCCAAATTTTTATTTATCTTATTCAATTTTTTGGATGTTGTTGGAAGGGCATCAGAAAACTGAACTGAAATTGATTCAGTGATGTTGTTTTTCAATTCCTGGGCACTAATTTGTAGACTTTTATGCGTCCGATCTAAGTGGGGGTCTTCTGATGGAGTATAATCCGAGTCATCAAAATCTGTTTCGTGAAAAATGTCTTCATCGTCAATTGTTGTGGTTGGCTGTTGTTTAATCGGTGAGGGCTTGTCGTCATTCATAGCGACGTCACTTGCTTTTAAACTACCTTTACTTTCGACGTTTTCATAAGATTCGTTGTCTTTAGAGGCATCGGAATAATCCATTTTTATTACTTTATGAGTTAATGTCAGAACTGAAAAGACCGGATATTGTGAAGTTGTTTGGAGTTACAGTTTTACATTATGTAGTCTCGACCTGATTAGAGTTGATTAGAAGCTACAGTGGTGTCAACTTCAACTTTTCAAGTCCACAAAAACACTTGTTTGCAAATAATATTTTACTTTTTCAGTTTTAGTTTTCACATAACAACTACTTTCCACACAAGTCGTTCAGTCAAAATGAAATTTTTCTATTAACCATTGAAAAAATTATCTTGTTCCAAACAAAATAAAATTTTTCGAACACAAGTTTTGATAAATAAACTTGTTTGAAGAGAAGTTGTTTTGTTAAAACGAAACATGTGCATGTTAGAAACAATTAAACACAAATAAACTGTTTTGTCAAAACGATATAGGAATTTAATTATTTGTATTTCAAATTATTTGTAAACTGTTTTGAGACGAGCTATTTTATAAAATAACTAGCTGACCCGGCAAACGTTGTTTTGCCTTCAAAATGCCTTTTGTATTAGTAGTTACTTTTCAAATTAGAATACCTTATTAAATGTTATTATTTATTGGAATGCAAGGGAAGATACAAATTTTTAGTAGTAAAATTAGTTAAAATTAGCGAAATTAAGAATTATTAGTTAAAGCTGACCCGGCAGACTTCGTACTGTCACAATCGATTAACAAAAGACCCAAACTTTTGTATTAAATGAACTTAAAACATAGAAAAGAAATCCATTGTTAATAAAATAAATCTCTGTATGAATAAAGTTTTATTTTTATTTATTTATTTTTTTAAATTATTTCACATGATATTTTTTACATAGAAAACAGATCACCTAAAATACTGGCTATTTATAAGTTTTAATACAATTATAATATAGTCAGTTGATCAATTTAAAGCTTTCTGATATACTATATTTTTTGTCTTATTTTGTGGTGCGCGAAACAGCGAAACTCTAAGTTAATTCCGCAAACTTGCAATGACTGTCCTTGCGATTTATTTATGGTCATCGCAAAGGCCAGACGTACTGGAAATTGCAATCTTTTAAAATCGAATGGTAAATCCGTTGGAATCATCGGTATCCGCGGTATCAAGACATCCTCTCCTTTGTATTTTCCTTTAATAATTGCGGCCTCAATAACGTTATTCATCAACTTTTTTACAACCAGTCTTGTTCCATTGCACAGTCGAGGTTGATTAATGTTACGCAGCATGATGACAACTGATCCTACTTTTAACTGCAAATTATGTGGTGGTAATCCTGGCAATTCCATAGAATTTAAAAACTCTGTTGGATAGTTGACTACGTCATCCTGGTTCATAACTGTATCGATTGATTTGAAGGAAACCAACAGTCGCGGAAGAAAATTTTGAATGGTCGCATTGAGATCCTCTACATCTTTGTTTTTCGCCGCCAATATTGCTCGTTCACTTAGCCAGTTATGGTTATTGAACTGTTGCTCTATATCAGGGAAAACACGCTGGATAAGCTCCTCTTATGTGACAGAAATCTGGTGGAAATGTAATTAATCCAGTCGATGCATCCACTGCGACTTTATTATTGCCAATGTCTAACAACTGCTTCGCAAACGCATCTGCAGTCTCGTCGTGTTGCAAAAATACTCGCATGTTGGTTGTTAAACGCAGTGTCCTTACATACCACCACAAAATTGATGATTTTAGGCATGCGTTTAGCTCATTAGCAACAGTTGATCTGGGTATGACTGGAAGAGTCTGACGAAAATCACCTGATAATAGAATCATAGCCCCACCAAAAATATTTTGGTTGTCACGAAGATCTTTTAAGGTTCTGTCCAGTGACCTCTTATGGACCATTGTGCATTCATCCCAAACAATCAACTTGCATACCTGTAGGATCTTGGCCATCGCGCTATTTTTGGCAATGTTGCAAATAGGTGTTTCATTGATTTGCATATTTAATGGTAGTTTTAACGCAACGTGTGCAGTTCGCCCGCCTTCTAGAAGTGTCGCAGCTATTCCAGATGAAGCCAACGTAAGAGGTACATCATTTCGCGATCTGATCCTCGCCAAAAGCAATGAAATTAACAAGTTTTTCCCGTTCCCCCGGGAGCATCTAGAAAATAAATTCCACCAGGTCCACTGTCCACAGCTTCTATCAGAGTGTCGTACACAATTCTTTGTTGTTCATTTAATTGTGGAACATTTGTACGAACTGTTTCGATCAATGTTTTAGTGTCGTACTGTTGTTCTCTCTGCAACTCTTGGTTTGAAGCATCTTGCATGCAACGATTTGGTGGTGTCATTCCCAAAGACATTAATAGTTTATTTGCCATCAATAAACACATATCTTCTATCATTATCAATGTCTCATTGTAAATTTCTGCACTCATTTGTAGACATGTCATCTCTACACTTAACCCATACATTTTTTGGATTCGAGGGAAAACATGTCGATATGATAATCGCAAACAGTGTACGAATTTGATGCGGCGATGAAGATATTATGGAATCCTTGAGCGTATCATCCCAGTGCGAATCGTTCTCGAGTAGATGTAATAGTTGACATGCAGATACGACCCAGAATCAAATACATTTGGATGTCTGTCAACTGATGTTCCTTGTTTTCGACGCTGATACGATTTCGATGATGCATTCCATGTGTAATAGCGTGGCATGTCAGCATAGAGCAAAGTGCGAGCATATTCATCAGTTTGGCAGACTGTGAAAAAACTTGTTAATGTTGTCGACGGTGGTCGTGCCGCTCTGTCTGCCGCGTTGGATTCGTTAAAATAAACTCTCTGTCCATTTTCTAAATGGACTGCCAAATGGACCACTGTAGGATATCTTTCATTGATCGGAAATGAAAAGATACGCCAAATTGCTTCGTTTCTACTTACATATCGACCCATTTGGTACTGTGATACTTCGTCATTTGCATTGGTTACAGCGAAGACGGACATATCGCTACCTTTGTTAACGTATTTACATATGTACTTTATCGATTTTACAGAGTTACAATATTCCACATTAATATAAGTCTCAACAGCTTTGGAAAATATTGGCGAGTGTGGTACAATCCAACGATTGTCTACATTAACATTTTGTCCTTTTACTTTCACAACTACCGATCGTCCATGGTCCTCAACTGATCGCCGACGATACAATGGATATCCATCATTTCCCGTAATGGTTTCAGCAACCAGTTCTCTTGGGTATCGCTTCGAACACTTACCATCGACCATGCAGGGTGAATTAATGTTATTAACTCCGCAGGGTCCATGTATCATGTGTTTCGTAACTACTGCATGCAATTATGGATCAAGTGCGTCATCAGGAATTTCCGCTAAAATTATCGAATCAATCTCATCTGGCCTAATTTTGTCCACTAACCAGATTAAAATGTGTGCATGTGGCAGACCACGCTTTTGCCACTCTACAGAGTACATCCAACAACTGACTTGGCCAAACACACGATGCTTTATGAAGAAATTAGTTAGAGTTTTTAATTTTTGTTTAAAAACTCTTGCAGTGATGTCATGCCTATCAACTGGTGTTTGGCTATGAAGCAATTCCCTCTTGATTTCAGACCATTGCGGCTTACAGGTGAATGTAACAAATAAGTCAGGGCGGCCGTACTGCCTAACATATGACATAGCGTTCTGAGCATATTCGTGCATATGACGCGGGCTTCCTATATATGTAGCCGGCAAAATTGTCATTCTTCCCACATTATTCATATTGTCATCAGCATTTATAGCATCGCGGAGATGAATGTATTCCTCCGATCGAAGCTGGCGTTGGTTCAAACGGATGTATGTCAACCGTTCAGTCTCGATTTTAACATACATGTCCACTGCAAACTGATGAAAGAGTCGACGACAAATAACAATATGATTTACTTCACCTTCACGGATCATGAGTCTGTATGAATAGAAATTCATAGCACTAACTTTTTTGTTCGTTTCAGCACCTGTAATCAGCATTGATAAATTTTTAATTTGTTATTAAGACGAATTGAATTTAAAAATATTATTTTATCTGGTTCAATCAAATTACCTTTAGCCTGATTTACCATTTTGATATTAAAGTGATATCCATCCTCTCCCTGCCAGAAGATTAAAGGATATTGTAGCGCATCATAAGTTCTGTGTGTTTCAGACACACGTTTTAAACCATTATTTCGCCGATGAAGCACAATATCTCTAGATTGTAAATTTTCTCCCACAATGACAACAGCTACTTCTTTAATGGTAGGTGAATTAAACCTCCTAGTGTGTTCACCGGCAGGTGTTTTGTCAGCCCGAATGACAATGTTATGGCTGTCAGATGGCATTCGATCCAATGCAATTTTGAACAGGTTTACTAAATTGTTGTTCTGATGAAGAAACATTTGTAATTCTTGGACAATTATTCTCTTGACTGCTGGATTGTGAGAACAACGCTTATCAACCTCTGCATCTGAATTGCCCATTGGTAGCGGCAACATCGCCCCAATCAAATGATAAATTTGTCCTTGTATCTTTAATTTCAAAAGATTTGTCCAATAATTTTAAATATTGTCAATATATAGTTTAACACACACTTTAATATTATAAAAAAATATCATTGAACAATACCTTGAAAGTGGGCATGAAATTGTCGTGTACAATTTGTGTAGCTCCAAACGATGTCATCTGGAAACAGCTATTATACTTCTGAATGTTAGCCAAGAAGTGCTTAGAATACAGCCCGATCCAGAATCACAGGAGCTGTACGTCTGCGGAATCGCTCAATTTCATTTTGTCGTGCTCTCTGTTGTTCTGTTTGACGTGCACGAACTCGTTGCATTCTAAGCCTATTTACTACATTACTACCCACTAAAGAACGATATCCTGACATACCAATGCGACTATTTTCGCCATTTGCTTCAATCTGGTCATCAGTGCGGTTAGCACGCGAGGAAGTTCTTCGCAAATTTGATTGGCTGCGACGACCTATGCCAGGTCGCCTTCTCCTAGGCATTGTAAAATGTAATTATTTGAAATTTAAAAAGTTCTAACGTACTAACAGTAAAGTGACACTGTTACAAAATATAATGACACTTTACACTAAGAAAAATTATAAATATCTAAGCTTTAAAATCGTACGCATTAAGTGAATTACATTGACTTCGCTGTGCAAGCAATGTCTACAACTATTTATGTTTCTTTTGTTCATCTTTGTCAGTTTGATGTGGGCCTTTTCCACGTTTTACAGGTTTGATGTGTGCCGTAGGCGTGTGTGGGTGTGTGTGTGCGAGGGTGTATAAGAATGTGATTGCTGTTGTTGTAGGGCAACACATGTGATAAGTATAGGAGAACACTGTTTACAATCGTAAAGTTTACGGCAAATGCTTTATCAATAGAACTCAAATAAATAACACCGCCACATATAGGCTGGTAGGTTTGTCACCTACCATTATTTGATTCAATGTTAATGTGGTAAAAAAAATTAATTGCAAAAATCTCATCTCCAACGCCATCTATCACTTCAAATAAAACCTTTTAAACCTTCCGGAATACTCTACCAATAATTTAAGACCAAAATGAGCCAAATCGGTCCAACCGTTCTCGAGCTTTAGCGAGACTAACGCACAGCAATTGATTTTTATGTATATAGATTTTTCTAAATAAACGGATAAAAGTTGATGACGTAGAAATTCAACGGTTACACCAAAAGAACCGTAATAAAATTTTATACACAACATAAAAATCTTGGGAAAATGCGTTCTTTCGAGAAAAGTTGTTTTGTCAAAAGTTTTATATTATAAAACTAAATGTCCGTCGCTAAAAAAATATCTAAAAATGCGGCAGAAGGGTTGTGGTGAATCCCTAGCGTCCTATCAACAAATGATGTGAATACACGGAGAATAAAAGAAGTACAATTATTTACTGAAGTCTTCCGCTTACAATTTTTAAAGGAACCATAGAATTTTCTTAAAAATGGTCTAATTTGTCTGAGATGTTTTAAAAAGGTTTTTATACATTTTTTTGTCAGTTACTATAGGTAACAGTCAGCTATACAGACAGACATATTGACATCGTTCAATCGAATTAAAGAGTCTCGAAACACATATTGTCAAAAGCTCTTTGGTACTTTAAACGCTTTCTTTTGAACGTTAAATTGTGTGCTTTTTAAGTAATTACTGGTTGATTACATGCATCTCCTGAAATTGAAATGCAGATAATCAAAATTTTGCCGGGTGCTTCTACTTTTGGGTAGTTCCACAAAAAATCATATCTCGAAATTTTACAAATTTCGATTTCATTACATATAATACAATAACCCAAACATCCATCCCACAAAAATGTACTTTTTTGCCAACATATGACTCGAAAACAAAATCTATCTTTTAGCACTAAAATTAAAACTTGCTGTTACCAATGGCTCAAAAACGAAAATAATAAATAGACAAAGTTCAAACAATTTCACATATAAATTACGCCAAAGGAGTTGCTTGAATGCAACGTTACGGGATTTATGAAACGTTTTTTGATATTGACATCAATTGATGGTTTGCGCAAACTTGAAAATTAATTTAAAAGGTAATGACTTTCCGGAGAGCAACGTTTCTAAATATGCGATCGAGGTACGAAGTGCCCGTTTTAACGCTTCCATTACACCATTTAAATGATAACGAAAAACATGACTTGCATTGTCAGAGTCCCGGGCTTTCCGCACAGTACATAACAACAACCACAAGTTGTTTTTTGCACCTAGACATGGGAAAAAAGTAGTAGACGCCAATGGCGAGATACCTTTTTGGCATGTCCTTGAGCTCAGCGATTCGGTTTTTATCTCCTCAATCGTCGCAAAACGCTGTCCTTTCATGGGTCTCTTCAATCTTGGGAACAGGAAAAAGTCGCATGGGGACAAATCTGGAGAATACGGTGTCTGAGGCATGAAACGGTGTTGTTTTGGCCAAATAATCTCTAACAAGCAAAGATGAATGATCAGGTACATTATCATGATGAAAAGCCATGAATTTGTTTTCCACAATTCCGGGCATTCTTTTCGTATTGCTTCACGCAAACGGCGCATAACTTCAAAGTAATATCCTTATTTACCGTACGACTTTGTGGTAAGAACTCCTGATGCACTACGCCATGGTAATCGAAGAGAACAGTGAGCAAAACTTTGACATTTGATCGAACTTGGCGTGATTTGATTTGTCTTGGCTCTCCTGGACTTTTCCATTGGAGCGATTGGGCTTTGGTTTCGATGTCATAACCATATACCCATGATTCGTCACCAGTTATAACCCTTTTAATCAAATCTGGATCATCGTTGACGTTATTCAACAATTCCTGAGCGATGCTCATACGATGTTGTTTTTGGTCAAAATTCAGCATTTTTGGAACAAACTTCGCTGCCACAAGCTTCATGCCCAAAATTTCTGAAAAGATTGCGTGGCATGAGCTAACCAATATGCCGACATCCTCAGAAACTTCTCTAATTGTGATTCGACGATTCTCCATAACAATTTTCTTCACTTTCTCACCATTTTCATTGGTTGTTGATGTGCTGGGGCGCCCAGAGCGAGCGTCGTCATTCACATCTTCTCGACCTTCTGTGAAGAGCTTGTACCATTTGTTCCATTCCATTTCCATTTCTTTAACTCAGAGTACTCTCACCGTATGCCCCTGTCAACATTTCAAGTGTTTTTGAGCACCTAATCCCATTTTTTACACAAAATTTGATGCAACTTCTTTGATCAATTTTTTCGATAGCAGAAAATCGCCGAACACGCAAGACACTTGTCTTATTTATGCCTCTCACAAATAAACTAAACATGCTATATGGATAAAACCGTCAACATATCTTCGAGACGAGTAGACCAACATTAAAATAAATTAAATTGAAAGTCGAATGTTCATAGCCCGGGAAATCATGGATTCTCAACCCGCATCACTTCAGATCAGGGTAGTACAATAAAAAAATTATATATTTTTTTTCTTTTTTTTATATGAGACAGATGACAATTCTCAATGCCGCTGCCCTCCCAGCCTTGATCGTTTTTTTGATATTTTAAAACGATCCCTTAGCATATCCAACCATTTTGCTTTACCTCCGTTAACTCATCTCCCAAATGTTTCCGAAATCCACTATAAACACTTTAGCAACATATATTACGAAATTCAATTCATCTCAGTTTTAACATAATATTAGGGACGTCAGTTATATACAAAAACAAAGCAATAACTCGTCTAATTATTCATTATT
This sequence comes from Philornis downsi, assembly GCA_019455685.1. Taxonomy (NCBI): domain Eukaryota; kingdom Metazoa; phylum Arthropoda; class Insecta; order Diptera; family Muscidae; genus Philornis; species Philornis downsi. Next base: position 3,402,915 of record JAHXMU010000826.1, read on the forward strand.
TTCCCTGACAGAACCAACTAATTTTCAATTTCTTTAAATACGCTATTGCGCTCGACCAAACATAAACCTAATCCTATTTTGTTTTTTTTTTTTTGCTACCCTAAAGAGCTCTTTGAAGTATTTTCTAGCCAGAATTTGGCTTGGCAAACAATTGTGGCAACTACACGAATTGGTCTAGCACATTTTAATTGTACTTGTATATATATGTGTTTTTTTTT